>JAJJWW010010774.1:0-53301 GCA_023531295.1 Papaver armeniacum | reverse complement strand
GTTAGACGACTGAGATTGCAATTTATGAGAGAAGGTGACGTTGATTATGGCCACATCTTGTTGGCCTTGATGAGTGGCATAATGTTGCATTAGCGTACGCCTAAATTAGGGTTTGGCATGCCGCAACCCTAATTAGTGTGTGTGGCATATGTCGTAGCGGCTCGCTAAATTAGAGTTTGGCATCATGAACCCTAATTAGCGCGTGTGGCATGTGGCGCGGCACGGTGACGTTTATTGTGCGAGATGGTGCCATGGCGCGTCAAGGAATTATGGCGGGGGCCATAATGTGGGAACGACCAAAGCGCAAGGATAACCATGGGTGGCCATGGCATGGCGCCTTTTAGGGTTTTATGGGTCCCACATGGCTCGTGGCATGTTGCTTTGCGGCGAGTGGCGTGTTGGCATGTTGCTGCCACGGCATGGCATGTTGGCATGCCGATTAACATGTCGGCGCGGTTTGGCGAATTGTTTAACCAATTGACATGATGGCCATTTTGCATAGTTCGTCCTTTTAATGCGTGTGGCGGGTTTAGAGCGACCGGTGGTCGATAGAAAAGGGTCAACAAACATAGGGTGTGGCCACATCTCTAGCACGTGGCGTATTTAAAAGCGACCTGATTGGCCGATAGGAAAAGGGCCGGCAAGTATGTGCCGGCCACATTCCATGTGCATGTGGCGGATTTAGAGCGACTGATTGGTCGATGGAAAGAGGAGGTCAGAGCAAGCGGCATAGAGCGTGGCCACATCTCGGTGCGCGTGGCAGCTTTAGAGCGACATGATTGGTCGATATGAAAGAGGGGCCAGTCAAGCGGCATGGGCGTGACCGTACGCGGGTGGCGCCTAAGCGGCCGACCATGGCCATGCCTCATTTTGTTGTTGCTCTGTTTTTTTGACTCCTCTTTTATTTCTTGTTTTACGGTAGGACTTTGCTCCTACTAGGTCCATGGCGGATTAGTTTCCTAGCTTGCCTATGTTTGGCCTCGACCAATAGGGTTCGAGATATTTGCACAGGCACAAAAAGACCTAATTTTAGCAAATTAATTAGGTCAAAACTTGAATTTTGTGAGTTATCACAAAATTGAACAAATTTAACAAATTTTGTGTGTTGACACAAAATCCTTTTATTCTCAGAGAGCAGTTAACGCGTCTTCTGATTGAGCATTTTCATGCATACCTTATTTTGATACTTAGGGAAATTCGTGCTACTCAGCTGCGAGTGAACATTAATTGTCGTGTGTTTGTGGGTGAAAACTGTTTCTGCCGATTTTGGTAATTTTGGGTGTGTGGATGAGAAACGAATCTAAACCCTAAACAATGACCAGCTATGTTGGAGTACTTTTGATTCGAGAGATCAATACGTACAATCCTGGCCTAAACCAAGAAATGGCCGTTCCGAGGCTTGCTTGACCACAAAGTGAAGGAGAAGGGTTGGTCTTAGGGAGGGAAGCGAAGAAAGTGTTGAGACCGAAATAGTTGATTGAAGGTGTGGTTGTTTTATGACTTGTATCGAAAGTGAAAGCTGGAATGAAAGGTATCAGATTCTTTGGTGATTTACGGATATTGTGATGTTGCCGACCAAAAAAGTTGTTGTTTCGTGGTAAATATGTGAAACCTATTTATACAAGTCATATTGAAACGTACCATGGTCTCGTAGGAAATGGAAACGATTGAGTGGTGGAAGAATAGAGTAACGTGTAACAGTCGGGGCATTATGCTTCCATGATGAAGGAAGTGAATTAGTTTACACTAGTTACTTTCATCACCACTAATTGTCCCACTTCATGACACTTTCTTATAACGGGCGTATTGCACGGCGACGCACGATGTAAATCGCCAGACCAATACCAGATGAGTATCCCCCAGTTTGTGACATGTTTGATGTCTCGAGTGTTTTCGTGGAAAACATGTAGCAGGTTGCTATGTGTGGCAAGTCAAAGTCAAGAGACTTGCCATAGGAAAATAGCATGTGATGCTATTAGGCTTGCCTTGACTGGCTGCCTAAAACTTTCCACAAGTCCGCCAGTTTGGTGGCGAACTTGAATGGCTGAGATTGCATCTCATGAAGAATGGTAGTCGTTGATTATGGCTACCTTCGGTGTCATGATCGTAATGTCACGGTGGCATTTTTGGTGTACGCCCGGTGGCATTACAAGATGACCGGCATACCTCATGCATGCTAGTGGCATGGTGGTGTAAGTGGCGCTGGCGTAGCCATGGACACTAGCTGGTTACTGGAACTTGCCACAAGTCCAGCCAGTTCAAAGTGGCGAACTTGGATGGCTGAGATTGCATCTCATGAGGAAGGGTAGCCGTTGATTATGGCCATATCTTTGTTGTGTAGCAAAGTGGCGCCATTAGCATAGTGGCGTATGGCGTAGCCGGTGGCATAACGGCATGCCGGTGGCGTAGCGTGTGGCAAATGTTTTGGCATATTGGTATTATACCCAAATATGGCTCTGGCAACATTGGCCATGTTGCCACATCGATCCCAACGCTATGGGAAACGTTATTTGGCTTGGTTGGCGTAGCAATTTTTCCCAAATTAGGGTTTTGCATGTCGAAACCCTAATTAGTGCGTGTGGCATGGCTGCGGCGTGGTGGCGTTGTGGCATGGCCACACTTGTGGTATTGTGGAAGGGCCAAAGCTAGGACTTGACTCCGTGGCCAAATTTAGGGTTTGGCGGCGTGGCCAAGGATAGTATTTAGCGTCATGGCCAAATTTAGGGCTTGGCGGTGTGGCCAAGGCTAGGATTTGGCGGCGTGGCCAAGGCTAGGATTTGGCGTCGTGGCCAAAGTTAGGCTTGGCGGCGTGTCCAAGGCTTGGATTTGGCGCCGTGGTCAAAGCTAGGGCTTGGCGGCGTGGCCAAGGCTAGGATTTGGCGTCGTGGCCAAAGTTAGAGCTTGGCGGCGTGGCCAAGGCTAGGTTTTGGCGCCATGTCCAAAGTTAGAGCTTGGTGGCGTGGCCAAGGCTAGGTTTTGGCACCGTGGCCAAAGTTAGGGCTTGGCGGCATGTTACTGCGGCAGAGTGGCATGTTGGCATGCCGATTAATATGTTGTTGTGGCAGGGCACATTTGGCTTGCCAGCTGGTATGGTGGCGCGGCAGGGTGCGTTTGGCCTTAAATGTATGATGGCGGGTTTAGAGCGACTTGATTGGTCAAGAAATGGGCCGGCCAAACATGAGGCGCGGCCGCACCTCTAGTGCTCATGGCGCATTTAAAGTGACTAATTGGTCGGTAGGAAGGAGAGGGGCCGGCCAAGCATGGGCGTGGCTACACTTCTGGTGTGAGTGTGGCGGCTTTAGAGCGACTTGATTGGTCGATGGAAAAAGTGGCCGGCAAGTATGGGCCCAGCCACAACTTATGTGCGCATGGCGAGTTTAAGGCGACCTGATTGGTCATGGGAAATAGGGTCAGTTTAGGATGGGGCGCGGCCAATTACAAATGGCGCCGGCTGGCCTAAGGCATGGCCACGCCTCCCTTTCTGCTGCTCCTGTCTTGCGGCTCCCTGTTTTATGTTTTTGGGCAAGATTTTGTGTCTACTAACCTATGGCGGATTAATTACCTGGTTTTCCTAGGCTTAAATTTCGACAAGCAAGGTTTGATATACTGCGCAAGGCGCAAAATACCTACTTTTTGCAAGTTAGCGAGGGTAATCGATTGAATTCTATGTGTTGACACAAAGTTCTTTTAAGTTCATTACCAGAGAGCAACATGCTTTCTGATTGAATACTTTATGCAAAGACCTTATCCTTGATATTAGGAAATTCGTGCTACTTTGCTGCGAGTGAACACAAATTGTCATGCCATATCAACATTGAGGGTTCAGCCGGGAACATAGCATATAAAGCTTTCAAAGAAACTTGTATTAAGTGAATATAGGCAAGGCGCCGAAATTTACAGAACATCTAGGATGGTTGCTACACGCGCCAGTCTGGATAAATTTCATGTAAATATATTATTGAACGGCTTAATAACTATGCCAGTGGAGAGGTTAGCACTCACGGCTCCGTTTCCTTACAGAGTGACGTCACATCAGATGCAAGGTTTTATAATTTTAACCCTAAGCTAAAAACCACCGTCAACATTAAGTCCCCTTCTTGGCACGTAACAGTGGCATTATTGCGGGGTAAGCATGAGATGGTGACATATGAGGATAAAAATCAAAAGGGAAGACATTAAGAGATTGCCAGGAAAATTCGACTAACCTTTGGCAGGAGGCATGAGTATTCTATGATCCTTGTGTTGGCATACTTCTGTCTTGGCCACAGGGTGTTGATGCCATGGAGTGTTGGCGCAGTGATCCTTAACACAAAGATGAGTGTTGAGGTGGTGAAGCCGTCAGCACTTATGACAACAACAATGAGTGTTGAGGAATTTGAACGTCTCAACACTAGGAGGAAAGATGTGTTGAGGTAGTTTTCCTAACAACATAGCGGTAAGTGTTGAGGAATTTGCAATCTCAACGCTAAGGAAAAGATATGTGTTGAGGCAGTTTTCCTGGCAACACAGTGGTGAGTGTGGAAGAAGTTTCCACGTCTCAACACTAAGGAAAAATATGTGTTGAGGCAGTTTGCCTGGAAACACGGATTATGAGTGTTGAGGAAATTTCCACGTCTCAACACTAAGGAAAAATATGTGTTGAGGCAGTTTGCCTGGCAACACGGATGGTGAGTGTTGAGGAGTTTGAACGTCTCAACACTAAGAGGAAAAATGTGTTGAAGCAGTTTTCCTGGCAACACAGTGGTGAGTGTTGATGAAATTTCCACGTCTCAACACTAAGGAAAAATATGTGTTGGGGAAGTTTGCCTGGAAACACGGATGATGAGTGTTGAAGAAATTTCCACGTCTCAACACTAAGGAAAAATATGTGTTGGGGCAGTTTTCCTGGCAACACGGATGATGAGTGTTGAGGAAATTTCCACGTCTCAATACTAAGGAAAATATGTGTTGAGGCAGTTTTCGTGGCAACACAGATGGTGAGTGTTGAGGAGTTTGAATGTCTCAACACTAAGATGAAAAATGTGTTGAGGCAGTTTGCCTGGCAACACAGTGGTGAGTGTTTAGGAGTTTGAAAGTCTCAACACTAAGAGGAAAAATATGTTGAAGCAGTTTGCCTGGCAACACGGATGGTGAGTGTTGAGGAGTTTGAATGTCTCAACACTAAGAGGGAAAATGTGTTGAGGCAGTTTTCCTGGTAACACAGTGGTGAGTGTTGAGGAGTTTGAACGTCTCAACACTAAGAGGAAAAATGTGTTGAAGCAGTTTGCCTGGCAACAAAGTGGTAAGTGTTGAGGAATTTACACGTCTCGACACTAAGAGGAATGATGTGTTGAGGAAGCATGCCTAGCAACATAGTAGTGAGTGTTAAGGAATTTACACGTCTCAACACTAAGAGAAAGGATGTGTTGAGCATGCCTAGCAACACAATAGTGAGTGTTGAGGAATTTACACGTCTCAACACTAAGAGGAAGGATGTGTTGAGGAAGCATGCCTAGCAACACAGTAGTGAGTGTTGAGGAATTTACATGTCTCAACACTAAGAGGAAAAGTGTGTTGTGTCAGCATGCCTAGCAACACAGTAGTGAGTGTTAAGGAATTTACATGTCTCACCACTAAGAGGAAAAATGTGTTGAGGCAGTGTGCCTAACAACACAATAGTGGTGTTGAGGAATTTGCACGTCTCAACACCAAGAGGAGAGTGTGTTGAGGCAGCATGCCTGGAAACACAGTAGTGAGTGTTGAGGAATTTACACATCTCAACACGAAGAGGAAAGGTGTGTTGTGGCAGCATGCCTGGCAACATAGTAGTGAGTGTTGGGGAATTTACTGATCTCAACACGAAGAGGAAAGGTGTGTTGAGGCAGCATGCCTAGCAACACAATAGTGAGTGTTGAGGAATTTACACATCTCAACACGAAGAGGAAAGCTGTGTTGAGGCGGCATGCCTGGAAACACAGTAGTGAGTTTTGAGGAATTTTCACGTCTCAACACTAAGAGGAAGGATGTGTTGAGGAAGCAGGCCTAGCAACACAATAGTGAGTGTTAAGGAATTTACACGTCTCAACACTAAGAGAAAGGATGTGTTGAGGAAGCATGCCTAGCAACACAGTAGTGAGTGTTGAGGAATTTACACGTCTCAACACTAAGAGGAAAGGATGTGTTGAGGAAGCATGCCTAGCAACAAAATAGCGAGTGTTGAGGAATTTACACGTCACAACACTAAGAGAAAGGATGTGTTGAGGAAGCATGCCTAGCAACACAGTATTGAGTGTTGAGGAATTTACACGTCTCAACACTAAGAGATTTAAAACTTATTTGATATGCCTAATAGATATAAAACATTAGTTTACGGATAGATACTTAGCTCTGTCTCCGCTAGGCATGTCCTTAGCGCATGAGTGGGCTTTAGGTGTATCAGACTCTCCCGTGAGTAAGCAGCGTGACAAAAGTCCCCATGTGTAATTATCCTGAGCTTATTTCCTCGTGGAAGATGTGCTCCCATTGCATTCGCTGGTAAGGCGGTGACTGCGTTTAAAATTCTAAACCTGAAGGAGTCTTCAGTCCCCAAGTGTAGCTTACTTTGATTGTACCACCTTGAATCCACGCCTCTGTGATTTGATACAAGTTCATCGTACTCTCCTGGATGGGATGCTTGGAACATCACATGGACGGAATATTCTTTGTAGTGGTTGTTGCTATGGTGAAGCTCAAATGAGCAGCAACGGTTCTTGGCAGCAGTTGTGATCATAAGAGATTTGGCTGGCTGCGATCACAATCCTTGACAGGGAAGAGTGGCGGCTACGGGAACGAACCTTGGTAGGAAGGAGTAGCGGCTTCTGGAGAGAACGTTGAAGCGGCTTCTGGAGCGAAACGTTGAAGAGAAGCGGCTTCTGGGGAGAACGTTGAAGCGGCTCCTGGAGTGAAACGTGGAAGCGGAGCGGCTTCTGGAGCGAAACGTTGAAGAGGAGCGGCTTCTGGAGGTGAGACGTTGAAGCGGCTCCTGGAGCAAAGTTCGAAGCGCCAACGCAATACTGATGAGAGCTTGAAAATATATCTCGGCGCTACACCTTATAGAAATAAAAAAAAATCTCACACACATGCTCCATCATAGATTACATGGTTTTGTGAACAGAGTCCCCAAAAAGCATTAATGCACAACTCCACCAATTGATGTTCGGTCACATTTGGTTTATGACAATCTAACACCCGAATTCTGGATCCCTTGACTAATCATTCGGATGTTCATTGTTTCGCTCTCCTTTTGATTTGTGTCCATGTCCGTCTGAGCCTTAGCAAAAACTTCTTGTATTTCTATCAAATCAGCAATGGTAATAGGGGGTTGGCTTGGTAGAGTCTGCGGCGTCGCGGGTGTTTGATCATGCTGACAGGTGGTACATTGATGTCCCTGGAAGGAACATTGATATCAAGGGTGTTTTCAGCGTCGGTGGCATCAAGGTTTGTTGCTGACCCGGACCTGAGCTCTACCATCTTGAAATTGGGATTGAAAAATGAAATTGGAAATTAGTATTGCAACCGAGAGATTAATCTCCCACTGTGGTCTCCAATTGTTTGTGGGTGAAAACTGTTTCTGCCAATTTTGGTAATAGTGGGTGTGTGGATGAGAAACGGATCTAAACCCTAAACATTGCACTGCACGGGAGTACTTTTGATTCAAGAGATCAATGCATACAATCCTGGCCTAAACCAAGAAATGGCCGTTCCAAGCTTGCTTCGGTCACAAAGTGAAGTAGAAGGGTTGGTATTAGGGAGGGAAGCAAAGAAAGTGTTGAGACCAGAATAGTTGATTCTGAAGGTGTGGTTGTTTTATGACTTGTATGAGAAAGTGAAACTGGAATGAAAGGTATCAGTTCTTTGGTGATTTCTGGATATTGTGATGTTGCCGACCAAAAAACTTGTTGTTTCGTGGTAAATAGGTGAAACCTATTTATACAAGTCATATTGAAACGTACCATGGTCTCGTAGGAAATGGAAACAATTGAGTGGTGGAAGAATAGAGTAACGTACTAACGTGTAACCGTTAGGAATTATGCTTCCATGATGAAGGAAGTGAATTAGTTTACACCGTTACTTTCATCACCACTGATTGTCCCACTTCATGACACTTTCTTATAACGGGCGTATTGCACGCCGCACGCTGTAAACCGCGAGACCAATACCCCGATGAGTATCCCCGGTTTGTGACATGTTTGATGTCTCGAGTGTTTTCGTGGAAAACGTGTAGCAGGTTGCTATGTGTGACAAGTCAAAGTCAAGAGACTTGTCATAGGAAAATATCATGTGATGCTATTAGGCTTGCCTTGGATGGCCGCCTAAAACTTGCCACAAGTCCGTCAGTTTGGTGGCGAACTTGAATGGCTGAGATTGCATCTCATGAAGAAGAGTAACCGTTGATTATGGCTACCTTATGTTGGCGCATGGTAATGTCACAGTGTCGTTTTTGGCGTACGCCAGTGGCATTGCAGCATGACTGGCATACCTCGTGCATGCCAGTGGCACGGTGGTGTAAGTGGCGCACAGCGTATCCATGGCCACTAGCCGGGTTGCCGGAACTTGCCGCAAGTCCATCGATTCGGTGGCGAACTTGGATGGCCGAGATTGCATCTCATGAGAACAGTGAGCCGTTGATTATGGCCATATATTTGTTGTGTAGCAAAGTGGCGCCATTAGCATAGTGGCGCCTGGCGTAGCCGTGGCATAGCGGCATGCCAGTGGCGTAGCGGTGGCAGCTGTTTTGGCATATTGGAGTTAGACCCAAATATGGCTCTGGCAACATTGGCCCTGTTGCCACATCGATCCCAACGCTTTGAGAAACGTTTTTTTGGCTTGGTTGGCGTAGAAATTTTTCCCAAATTAGGGTTTGGCATGTCGAAACCCTAATTAGTGTGTGTGTGGCATGGATGCGGCGTGGTGGCGTTGTGGCATGGCCACACCTGTGGCGTTGTGTCATGGCCAAAGCTAGGACTTGACTCCGTGGACAAAGTTAGGGTTTGGCGGCGTGGCCAAGGCTGGGATTTGGCGTTGTGGCCAAAGTTAGGGCTTGGCGGCGTGGCGAGGCTAGGATTTGGCGCGTGGCCAAAGTTAGAGTTTGGCGGCGTGGCCAAGGCTAGGATTTGGCACCGTGGCCAAAGTTAGGGCTTGGCGGCGTGGCCAAGGCATGGATTTGGCACCGTGGTCAAAGCTAAGGCTTGGCGGCGTGGCCAAGGCTAGGATTTGGCGTCGTGGCCAAAGTTAGAACTTGGCGGCGTGACCAAGGCTAGGTTTTGGCGCCGTGGCCAAAGTTAAAGCTTGGCGGCGTGGCCAAGGCTAGGTTTTGGCGCCCTGGCCAAAGTTAGGGCTTGGCGGCATGTTACTGCGGCAGAGTGGCATGTTGGCATGCCGATTAATATGTTGTTGTGGCAGGGCGCGTTAGGCTTTCCAGTTAGTATGGTGGCGCGGCAGGGTGCGTTTGGCCTTTAATGTATGATGGCGGGTTTAGAGCGATTTGATTGGTCAAGAAAAGGGGACGGACAAACATGAGGCGCGGCCGCACCTCTAGTGCTCGTGGCACATTTAAAGTGACCTAATTGGTCGGTAGGAAGGAGAGGGGTCGGCCAAGCATGGGCGTGGCTACACTTCTGGTGTGAGTGTGGCGGCTTTAGAGCGACCTGATTGGTCGATGGAAAAAGGGGCCGGCAAGTATGGGCCCAACCACAAATTATGTGCACGTGGCGAGTTTAAGGCGACCTGATTGGTCAAGGGAAATATGGCCGGTTTAGGATGGGGCGTGGCCAATGGAAAATGGCGTCGGCTGGCCTAAGGCATCGCCACGCCTCCCTTTCTGCTGCTCCTATCCTGTTTTCTGTTTCTGGGCAAGATTTTGTGTCTACTAATCCATGGAGGATTAATTACTTAGTTTTCCTAGGCTTAAATTTCGACAAGCAAGGTCTAATATACTGCGCAAGGCGCAAAACCCCTAACTTTTGCAAGTTAGCCAGGGTAATCGATTGAATTCTATGTGTTGACATAAAGTTCTTTTAAGTTCATTACCAGAGAGCAGCATGCTTTCTGATTGAATACCTTATGCAAAGACCTTATCCTTGATATTTGGAAATTCGTGTTACTCTGCTGCGAGTGAACACAAATTGTCATGCCATATCAACATTAAGGGTTCAGCCAGGGAACATAGCATAGAAAGCTTTCAAAGAAACTTGTATTAAGTGAATATAGGCAAGGCGCCAAAATTTACAGAACATATGGGATGGTTGCTACACGCGCCAGTCTGGATAAATTTCATGTAAATATATTAAATGACTCAATAACTATGCCAGTGGAGAGGTTAGCACTCACGGCTCCGTTTCCTTACAGAGTGACGTCACATCATATGCAAGGTTTTACAATTTTAACCTTAAGCTAAAAACCACCATCAACATCATGTCATACCAATATTAAGGGTTCAGCTGGGGAACATAGCATAGGAAAATACTTAATAAACCATACACTAATGAATAATGTAGGCGAGAGTTTACAAAATGTTTGGGATTGTTGCTACATGCACCATTCTGAATAAATATACTGAATTGCTCGAGTACATGTGTGAGTAGAGAGGCCCTGGACACTCATTACTTTAATATGGCTCAGTCCTTTTGTAGACGACGTATTAAATATAGGGTTTTACATTTTTAGGCCTGAACTAAAAACCACCATCAACAAGCATTATATTTTTTGTCTTTATAATAACAGTCATACACAAGTTGTACGTATTCAATCTTAGTAGATATGTCCATATAATTGGGGTCGATCACGAGACCCGTTTCTTGTATAATTCGTATCTTGAAAGATAAATAACAAATTTATTTCTTGGCAGAATTCTGATTGGATTACTTGGATACAACTAGATTAATCTTGGATATTGATTTTTGAGATTGTCCAAGTACTTTTCTTAACAATTAGGTTCACGGACTCCACAGTCTATAAGTTATGATTGAGAAGAGATAAACATATAAACTCTACATACATATTGTCAAGGATCATTAAGTTGGTCTACTACAGGTTGCCGAACGAAAAAGTTTGTGATGTCCTTGGCACCCTCTCCTTTTCATAAATGTTCCCAACATAATGGGAAAAAAAACGGATTTATTAGTTGATATCAAACAATGAAATCTAGTGTTGCTAAAAACTTACCTTTACGGGTATCCGTTGATAAATCAGATTTCTTTAGAGTAGAACAAATAGACTATATTTTATTGGACATTTGGGATTCGTGAAGCACGGGTTCGTATATATCTTTAAGATAGTGTATCTCGATTTGTTCTATTTGTAATTCTTGTCTATACTAAGGTCATTGTTATTCAAAAATTATTGATTAAATCCAGATTCATAAAACGTCAATCATGATTATTTATAACACTTATCTTTTGAAATACATATATGAAGATAACCTAATCATCATGACGTGTTGTTAGATTAATTTTCTAGTAATTTAGATTGATTAGGATTCTCTACCCACTTAAGAAGTAGACAACCTAATCTTTTGATTTAGATTCATCTAGAGCAAAGGCACCTTGATTTATCATAAAAAAATATCTTGGAGACATCATGTTTGAGGCACGTTAGTGAAACTTCTCACGAACTAGCCCTGTAAGAGACATATTCCTAAAGGAATCAACCAGGTAGGTTCCTGCCGAATCAAGAGACCTAGGGACACAAATGTAGCATAATAGCCAGGAGTGTTTATTTTATCTCAACTATATTCCAGACCAAATTTATTATAGTAGGCTAGTATTTATAGCGACTTAATACAATGCATGCTTAAACAGTACAAGGTCCTGATTTCTGCTTTGCAATTTTCATCGTTGACAAAATTTTTAGTGTTTTGCTTTACTTTTAGTTTTCGCATTACTGTTAATCAATGACTTTTCTTGTCTATTTTGATCTTTGATTAAATTTCGCATAAGAAATAAGTCTATAAGTTTTGAAGTGATTTTTTTTTGGTGTACTTGGTACCCTCCGCTTTTCAACTCTTTGTGTAAAATAATCTCTAAGTTATTAGCTAGGGTTAAAGTTGTTCTGGACAAATGCATAGCTCCTCAAAAGCAAATAGTAGAAAATATATATAAGAATAGAGCATGGTAGTTGAGTATCAGAATTCACCAATTGACGTCGAAGATTGAAGACTGAATAACAACGGAGAAATCTACTTCATCAACAAAGGTATGTGAAGATTGTCTATCCCATTTACTCATATTTTCTGCCATTCTATCTACTGAGACAATATTGTATGGCTTTAGTAATATGATGAATATTGCGAAGAATAAATTTCGATTTTAAGTCGAATTATAATTCAAGCAATAAAATTTATATAAGAACCCATCACATAATATATTGAGAACAATTTATTGTTCAACATATTGTAATTGGGCAAGAAGTTCATAAGATATATCAAGGAATTTTTCAAGTACACGAAATGATCTGGTTAGTACAAGAACTTGAAGTTCATAAATAAATACTTGATGAACTAAATCTCCTATTAACTCACGTACACAGACTGATTGATTTTGAGATGTTCCCAGGCACTTTTGGATCCTCAAGTACACAGACTAATTTGGTCAGTATGCGAACTGGTTGATTTTAAGGTGTTCCTAAACACTTTTTGGAGCTTAAGTACACGAACTGATTTGGACAATTCGCAAACTTATGGATATATATGAAATTTTTTTTGAACTCCGATACGACAATTTGTTCACACTGTTTTGCAAAGTTCACGAGCTGATTTCGTCTTTGAGAGTTATTGAATTCCATGATTGCTTGATGGTTCATGAACAACTTAACTATTGTTCTTGGGCTAACATTTGGTGTTCAGATCTTATATCGTTAAGTACGTACATGCACATTCTTCGTTGTAATTCAAGGAAAAAATTTCACATGCTTGTATGATCAATGTATATTGATAAGTTAAGCTTACTAAATGTCAAAGTAATTCGTAACATGGAAACTAGTTCACAAACTCATCTTTGATTGTAAGCTACCTATCCTTTTTTATCATTGTAAATGGAGGACCTTCTGAAAACTAGATACTAAAAAAAAAAAAAAAAATCCTAGCACTTCTGTGTCGCCTAGTTGCGGCTAGTGTCTTCCTCTAAAGGCCAATATTTCCTAGATATACTGTATTATGTTACGAATTTTAAATTCATCACCAATGACTTCGTGAATCCCAACTAGACTATCTTTTACCTAATAGTTCTTGATATGCGGAATATAATCTTGATCATCGTAATTCTTGTCTATTCTAAGGTTCGCCTCTTCTGTTATACGTTCATTCAATAACGATCATATAAATTACATAGTTCTCTTCGTCTCAAACTTTCTAGTTCCACAAGTATCAAACATGTGTGGTAGAATCGATTAGGCATCTTTATAACCTTTTGAAGATAGTAAGTTATCATAATTATTGAGGTTTGCTTGATATCTTCTTTATCCTTGAAGATCCCTCATAAGCAAACAAATTTTCATTATCTTGATTGGATAGATTTCTGAAGGAAATCAATAGGCTATTAGTTAGAGGCTAAATAGTAAAAGTCTTCACTTCGGCTGAAGAAACTCCTAGGGATGTAAATGACTTCGTCTATGGGAATCAATTATGTAGTATCATGTCTGATCCAGAGACATAAGGAGCATGACTGAAGGTGAATTGCTCGGGGGATCGATTCAGTCTCAAATATATTCTAGTCCAAAATCTGACAGCGTGATAATGTTTGTAGAAGCTTAATACAATGCGGTATTCATATTGGACTAGGTCCCGGGGTTTTTCTACAAGATTGTAGTTCTTCATTAACAAACTTTCTGATGCATTCATTATTTCCTTTCAGCATTATATTGTTTATCTCTATAATAGAAATATCACAAGAGTAGTACGTTAAGCAACCTAGACAGTTTTTAAACTCAAAATGTGTAGAACCTAAAAGATTTGTTCTTGTGAATTCGTGTCTTGAAACATTGATTATAAGACTTATTCGAATTTGGTTCGTGTATAGTTCGAATACATACTAGGTTGTTCTTGGATATTGATTTTTCAGATCGTCCTATGAACTTGTTTTAAAATAAGGTACAAAGATTTTTTATGTTGATCTGTACTAATTGATTGTAACAAGTAATTGTCCTTACAGATTCATAAACGAAAAAATAGGTGGTGTACTTGGTACGCTTTCCTTTTCAAAGTAATTTCCCGTAAAGTGCTTCATAGCATAAAAATTAACAAAAATAATAATAAAAAGATCAGATTATTTTAAAATATTATTATTTTAATTTTAATATTAGATAAAAAGTATTACATTAACTAGTTGGAAGCCTACCATGCTAAACTCCAACAACGTACTACTACATTAATTGAACAGGTTGTCGTGCTAGCCTACCAGCGAGCCTAATGGATAACCTAGTCAAGGGAGCCTACCAGCGAGCCTCATGCGTAACCTAGCCAATGGAGCTGAAGCGGACGGGAGCTGAGATTATTCAGCTCTTATATTAGCCTTTCTAAGACCACCTATTGATCAAAATGGAATTTGTTTTCAGAAAGCTTGGGTTTAGTGAGGAATTGTGTGAATTGATCTTCGAATGTATATCTAATGGATTTTTGTTAAAGGGAGAGCAAAAAGCGATCCGAGGAGCGCAAAAATCGTAGTCAACTCATTATTTAGACCTGTCCAATATATTTTGTCTAACTCGGACTATGATACCCCTCCTGATTAGCCATATAAACTCACACCAATCCTCCACCTCCTCCGATATATTTTGTTCTACCCAAATATTTCCACCACCTCCTGCATCCTGCCGATGCCGATCAACTAATAAAAATCGACAAACTATAAAAAAGTCTTCACCACCATCGTCACTTCTAATTAGCTACCAACAATTCTATCAACCCAACCAGATTTACATGAAATGTCTTAGATGTACTCAAGAACAAAGTATTTCTCTGAATTGTCATCAGAGGTAGAGATACGCATTCTTAATTTAAGAACAACATATGTAGGTGGATTTCTTTCTTTGGGAATTAATAAATCAGCCTGTTTAATATTAGGGTTCAAAGCTTTTTATACGTAGCCACCAACTTTGGGCAACGAAAGAAACAGACAATTGAAGGGCGTGAAGAGGAAATGCTTGAATTATTGTCTTCAGTTATTACATACTGTATTTTATTTGTACACCCAATCAACAAAATATATGTTGTCTTCAATGTAGAGTTATTTGTTTCCTATTTTTGATTTGATTAAAGACTTTTTCATTTGATTAAAGACTTTTTGTTGTGATTATCTTGATCTGCTAAAGATCGCCAGATTTCAAGCGACGGTGGAGGTGTTCTTTTTTCTTAGGTTTTATTCTTGGTCGTCAATGGTGTGTTAATGGTGGTGGAATAAAAGGGAAAATTGGTGCGAGTTATATGCGTAATTAGGAGGGGTATTGTAGTCCGAGTCAGAAAAAATATAATGGATAGGTCCAAATAACGAGTTGACTATGATTTTTGCGCTCCTCGGATCGCTTTTTGCTCTCCCTTTAACAAAAATCTATCTAATGTCACGTGTCAAGGTCTTTTTAATGGATATCCAGGTCCTGAGTATGAACCCACTAGTACAAGGAAACCCATTATCTCTTATAAGGACTCTGGAAGCCCGTGGTTGTGGATTGGGCAGAACGTAAGCATTTTTTATGCTAAAATTAATAAAAATGTCTAACTGTTTGGTATCTGCTATTTATCATGGCTTGATTGGGGTATACCCAGATTAATTGGGGTATACCAATAAGACAAAATCTGGTCATTATGAAGTAAAACGAAGCCACCCCTTAACCTTGTATTTTCAAAATGGCTAATATGCCCTTGTTTAATTAACACTAAAAAACTGATTAGGTTAATTAATTGAGTTTAAATTAAAATTTTGAAATGAAAATCCAGTAGATTAAACCTTTAATCCGTCTTATGAGTTCGATTTCGATCAAAAAATTTGGTTTTCAAAAATGTCAAAGGTCGGAAAGATATACGTTTGAATCGTGCCAAAGGTATAATATAGCCTATGGTCTTTGTTTGAATAAAATGCCGACCAATTTTAGCCGACCTGGTCCTTGGATGAAGAAAACGCCGACCGTTTTGCGGCCGGAAGGGTCTTTGAATGAACATTATGCCGACTTTCTTACGGCCGACATGTAAATATTTCCTATAACGCCGGCTATAATATAGTCGACACGCATATAATTTATGACAAATAGCGTATGTGTGTAGCCCGGCATTTTAAGGATTTATAACCTGCTAGACATTTACATATACCAAAAAAAATGTAATATTGGAAGATCTAATTCACTTTATTCATGCAATTTTGGTTACTACATTGATTGAAACATAAAACCTAACTCCTTGTCGACGGAGGGTTTACATAGAGGTCTACCCACAAAACCTATACAAAAACTTCTAAAGCCATCAATCTTCCTCATCCGAAGATGATACAGCATCCAAGTATTCCGGGTTATCCTTCGGGATTCTTTCTGCCAAGAAGTGATAGCTTGCATCGCGAATGCTTCCCCTTTTCCTCCAAGTAACGCCTTTCACGACTTCGTCTACAAAAACATAAAAACAAACTTACATTTGTTAGTGGTGTTTCATTGGAAGATAAAACAACATGGGTTGCGTAAAAATAACCACAAAATTACTTACAAATTGTGCAATGGACAAGGTGAAGGGGCGAGTGTTAAAAATCCGAGGTTGGAGCGCTAAAAAAGCAAGTATCGCATTTTCGATTACTAGGTGCATAGCGTGGACTTGTTGAATACTTCTTGCATTAGGATTCCCAAACTCGCCGCTAAATTTGTTGTGTACCCTAGCCCAAAAGGTTGTGGAATCCTCACTTTCGGAGGATTGACGTCTAAGTCGATTTTCCGCATACCATGCTTTGGTGATTGCCAAATCTTCATTTGAATCAAATGAAGTCATTGTTGTTTAGCTATTGGGTGAGTTTGATGGATTGTATGATGATATGAGCTTTGGATAGTATACATCGACGGAACCAGGATTTTGTGTCTGGGTGGGCTAAATTTTCTTTTCCAAACACACAGACTGTAGCAATCTAAAGTTCTCAAAATTATATACATCGATCAAACCAATGTACATCGTGCTTATCATTTTTTGTATGTTAAGGTTCAACTCGGTGACAATATTTTAAATTGCGCATACCAATGTATAATAAGACTTAGTATTTATTATACAAAAGTGCGTCGAAGGCCGCCTAATTTTTTAGATCTTATTTCTATATGTTTGTATAGTTTTCAAATCGAGATAATGAAATTATGAACCGATACATCGAAACATTTACACATCAATCTTTCGTCATTGTTTTGCGAGAAGAAAAAAATAAGCATGCGCTAAATAGATTATGAGATTTGGGCTAATTTTTAGTTTACGCATGAACCAAGTTTTAGTAAGTATTTGGATACAACATGGCCTAATTAGGTCAGATTGTGGTGGAGTAGGGGTAAATTCCATCTTCGATTCTAATTTTTAAGCACTATACGGAACAGAAAAGTTCAAAGGAACGAAAAAACACAGCATAATAATGAAAATTGAAAAAAGTCATGTGAATATGGCATACTAATGGGCTAATTAGAATTTTTGTCCTGGGCTAATCTATAATTTCTTGACAATTAGGCTACACTAAATATACTTTTCCACATTTTGGGGTGGGATGTAGCCTACCTAAGCCACCCCCACCTCCGTCCCTGATAGTATATGGAACTATTTGTATGTTGTTTTGTAGAGAGAAGTAGTATATTTATAGGATTGTACCCAAATTTGGCCGTTATAGTGCCCAAGTACAAGTCAATCAATGAAATTGTACTTGTCAAAAATTTGAATTTTGAATTTTCCGGCGAGATTGTTTTTTCTCAGTATGCCGACTACCCAGGGCCGGCAGGGTGAGAAGTGTATAACTATGCTTAGCGTTATGATGGTTTTGGCATCAAGAAATCATTTTTTTCACAATACGCCAAAGAATGTATTTTGAAATTTGACTTCGGCTATGATATGGTCGGCGGTGGTAAAAATTTAAAATCATGCCGGCGTTATGATGGTTTTAGGCATCGGAGAAGGTATTTTCTCGTAACAAATTGCATGCGTGTTCGAAAACATAATACATCGGCGTAAATGTATCTTTGCCGGCTTTGTAATGATCCGACTCACTTGCCGACCATAGTATGCAAGCATTTTCTCGCCGTGGCCGTGCGTCGACACTTCAAAACCTTGCTTAGTGATTTGTTCAGCAATGTAACTTAAAAAAACATGCCGGCTATTTGTCTTGAAACTTTACGTAGCTAAACAAACCTTTCATTCAACAATTAGAAATCAAACACTTGTTGTCCAAAATAAGAAAACATGTCCCGTAAACCTTAAAAAACCATTTGTCCAACCATTAACCTTAACATTTGTCCAACCCAACATAAAGAAATAAACTAGGAAACGATTCATTCACCACGAGCACGACCACGACCACGGCCCGTTTAGGAATACCAAAGACTATTACTACCTTCACCACCACGACCACTACGAGCCCTCTTTTGTCCGCATTCATCTTGGCTTGTGCTTCCTCCCCGGCCTTTTCTTCCCTCTTTAATTCAGCATCAGTTTGCTTGAACATTTCATAGGCATCCTCATTGTCAAGATTGCTAGCATAGTGAATGTGCTTGGTTTGCTCTTCAATCGACAAAGGCTCTCCTCTTTCTCTCGCAACACAACAGCTTCACAAAGGTCTTCAAATGCCCATTCTATTTTCAGTTAAACAACAAACAATTAATAGAATTATTCGATAATGTAATCTTAAAACAAGAAGAGCTACTCCAAAATACTTACAAGGAAATTAGGAATTGTTCTTTGAGTCATTCGATGCCATCTTCCTCTTACGAGCCAATTGTTCACCGATCATTTCCCTAATCATAGTAGGACGATCCTAACCCAAGTACCACGACATGTATCTCTCCTGAGCTTCATGACCTTCGGTCACCTCGTCCAAAAGACTCGTATCGACTTTACGGTCAAGTCTTCCGTTCCAATGTCCTAGAGCTGGGGTGTGGCGTAGCGACAATAATAGTTTTTTGGGACGTGTTGCAGTCCTCCCTTAACACTTTAAAGAACGGCTCAAGATCGAAATGGGGTTCTTCTTGGACGTAACCCAATTTTCGCATTACCCGATGTGGATCGTACATTGAAAATCCATGGGAGAACAACAAGGGTCCGTAGTATAATGCAACATCATATCTCCTTTGGATTAAACCTTGATTTCTAGCATCTCGGTAAGGATCAAATATTACATCATCCGCACTCAATTTGCCCAAGGCGATTCGCACATTAAATATCCTTTCCCCGAGCACCCTTAAAACCGTATCTTTGCGCTCTTGGCTTATCAATCGCAAGCTTTTCAATCACTTTGACGTGGGAGTTGGTTTTCACCAAAGTAGGGAAGTTCTCATATATCCAAACCTATGCAAACACAAAGTTTAGTAAGAATCAAACTTTACAAGCATTTGGCAAATATAAATGATTTAGACAATACAATTACCTGGAAGAGACATATGTTTCCGTTAACTTGCGCAAGGAGTGCCCTTGAAGCCTTTGTCAACTCATTGTTCAAGAAGGCGACCACCGCAGCATCCTAAGAATACTCATGCATCTTATCTAAGGGATCCAATAGTTGCAAATAATCGGCGTCGACCAAGCTTCCTAACTTTCGGGAAGATACATTTGCCCAAGACGTATAGCAAATAAGGCGACGCGGTAGCATTGATTCGCACCGGGTTCACCCTTCCTTCCTTATCAAAGATTTCCTTGGTCCCGGAAAATGTGTCCCTCAACTGCTTCAGATTAAACTTCTTGGTTAGATGACCATCCTTTATCACAAGCATAGACTCCATCGCAACCTGATTCCAACCGAACAAAGTTTTGGTCAATTTGAAGATTTCTACCCAAGAAATGTTATTATCGAAGCCCTCACTGATTGCTTTTCCATCAACCTCGAGGCCTAGAATTTGATGAGCATCATCGGGAGTTATCGCCATCTCACCGAATGGGAATACATTGTATCGGTCTCTCCGTAGAACCTCTCCACGAGAATGCATATACGGTAACTCTATCATACTCAACATTTGAACTCTCCACCGCAGCCACAACCCGGAGTTTTTGACAATCGCTTGCACCTCGTCACATTCCTTGTCAAGGTCCCAATTTTACTGAACATGAACCTTGGCGCCTCAACAGACGGATGACATGCTTGTGATCCTAAATACCAAAAACACAAAATGAAAATAAATACAAACACTTGACGCAAATTTAAGATAGTTACACACTTAAATGAAAAACAAAGACGGATTGAGATTACTTACGATAGTACTTTGGATTCACATGCCCATGAGTTTTTGTATCCAAAAAGAACATGTCCACTATCTTCCGGGGTCCCCTGGGAAGCTCGTTTGGTTTCAATTTAACCTTCAATTCGAGAGGAGGCATGTGGGAATTAGCTAGTTTAGTGATAACCCTTTTCTTCTTCCCGGTTGCACTAGTACTTGCACTTGGGTTTGTTCCCCAACTTCTTCTTCTTCTTCTTGTTCCTCTGCCTCTTCAACAATTTCATCCTGAATATCCTTACCTTGATCTCCATTACCATTACCATCATCATCATCATCATTACCTCCTCCAACATTAGGCATGTCTTGATCACCATCATCATCATCATTGTTACCTCCTCCAAGAAATTAGGATTTATTTCATCACCATCATCATCGTCACCTCTTCTACCAGATGGAATTGATTGGTCTTCATCTGGAGTCTCGTCTGAATCACTGGGTTCCGATGGTGGTTGAGAATCATTCGGTATACGGATCTTTGTCGTTCCCGCCACAACGTATGCCCCTCGATGTCTTGAAGTCAAGAGTTTTTCACCAACACGAGGAGGTCTTGAAGGAGGACTAAGAGCTTTCAGAGCTTTCTTGTTTGCCTTTTGCAACCTGAACAAGAACAATTAAGAAAAAAACTATAAGTCGGAAGGCTCAACATATATAACCATTCCTAATGACTAAGGTCGGAAGGGTCGATATCTAAACAACAAGCCCAGGCTAAACAAGGGTGGGGAGGGTTTTATTCCAATAACTCCGGTTTTTAACAACTATGATTGGGTTTTCAACTACAAAAGTCGGCAACGTCTATAATAAAAACAACACCGGCTAACATAACGCCAGCGTGGTATTATTTACATACCATTCCGACCTTTATAATTCAAGGCATCGGAGACGCTAAAAATCGAAATCTCGACGGCAAGTTAAAAGTTTATAACCGACCCGCTTTAAAAAAAGCGCCAAGATTATACGTTGAATAACTTCCCGACCCCGTGAAAGCGATTACAAAAACTAAACCGCGACAAGATATTCAACCAACGAGCATCCCCGTGGAACACTAAATATGAAATCCGGCAAGGTCTTGAAACTAAACCTTGCCGGGAAAATAACTGCAAATTCAGAATTTTGATTTTTCTGACCTAATTTGACATGCAAACATGAAATCAAAGTACTAGAGTGAGTTTAAGTAGGCCCTTACTTTCTTAATCGCACCATTTCTTCGTTTTGAGCGGGTTCAATCTCTTCTTCTTCGACGGTTTTTTTCTTCTCTTTTTGTTGAACTAATTTTGCAAATGCAGGGTTGTATTCATTAGGTTTTCTATTAGCGTCTTTCATACGAGTTCCCTTTCCATTGATGAAGATTACTCGGAGTTTTAGAATCGACGATGTTAACGAATTAATCGACGAGTTTTGGTGGTGGTGGTGGGGGAGGAGCCGGTGTGGTTATGGAAGAGAAGAAGGAAGATGAAATAAAAATAAAAAAACTGATTAGGGTAATAGAATTATAAAGGGCAAGGGTAGTATTGTAACTTCAACCATATTTGACCTCCCCTTAATAAGGACACATGTCCACTTAAAATTGGGTATACCCCAATCTCGCCAGGCTATTTATGGATGATTGCTTCCGTTTTATTCTTGAAGTTAGAAACATCGTTAAGAAGAAAAAACAGCCACGCTTCAATACAATCATTTAACGTTGAGAAATCAGATGACTACTTCAGTAAAATAGTGCATAACAAGCATTGCTATCTAGGATATATTAAAAGTAAAAAAAGAAAAGAAAAAAAAAAAACACACTTAGGCATGCCACTATTTTTCAATAGGTCAGGAGCTTTAAACTTCCCACATATTCATGAAAAAACTTGTAATTCTTTGAGAGGGTGGAAATCTAAGGTGATAGTTCAGACACTCGGGCAGGTAGGACTGTTCTTATAAGTTGTACACTTTCAATTTACCCAAACCACCAAATGATATGTTATGCTTTGCCTAAAATGATTGTAGATGAATTAGATAGATACCCTAAAGGGACTTGGTGTTTGGATACCAGCTTTCGAGCTATTTCAGATGTTGTCGCAGGAGGATATATTGCCTGATATGAAAGCAGGATAAGCTCACTTCCATTGCAAACCGCTGAAACTCAGCCCAACCTAGCTTCTCTCCTGAGAACCTGAAATACGAGAAAGCAGGATAAGCTCACTTCCATACACAATTGTATCCAATATAAGATCAGATGTCTTCACCCTTTACATTTTATAGGGGCTTAATAGGTAGGACTCGCCCAACAAAATTAGGAGATTTGTTTCACCTAGCAAAACCAAGGACGAAGATAAACACCAAGATAGGGAGAAAACTGTGTATATACCTCCTCAGCGAACTTTATCAAAATAGTGGTCCTAGGTCGTTGTTGGCCTTCCATTGGTACAAAATGAGCAGTTACCACAGCTGGAAAGCCTGCGCTGTCCAAGACACCCTTCAAAAACAAAATGTTCCTTTAGGTATCACAATAGCGATTTATTGGTTGATATCAAACAAAGGAATCTGGTGTTGCTCAACAAACTCACCCTTACAATGCCCGCAACAAATGCACCACAATTAAATGTTCCCATATCTTTGGGAACAGATATAAACCTTCAAGAAAGATATCTGATGTATTAACGGATGCAAATATATGATTTCCAGTTTTCCACTTAATTCAAGAGTCGCATTCTAGAGGGGCTGAAGGATCATATAGTTACCGATTCACAAGAAGCTCTTTCTCACTGATCATGTACTCGTCTTCATGTTCAGTGCCTTTCTCAAGTGAGTCAGCTACCTAAAAAGAAACAGCAATCACAAAACAGTTATTGTTAGACTCGGGGATGTGGTTCAAAATTTCAAATCTTTAGAATATTTCTTGCTTTAAAGTTTTAAATAGTACCCAGAAAAAATAAACGGTTCTACTTTGGCTTGTCTCAAACATTTGTCCCAGCAAAAATTTTAACCTTGTCAATGAGGTTGTGAGCACTTAATTGTGTTTGATGCAAGAACAATCATTATGTTTCTTCTGGAGATCTAAGACAGTTCGCACTGGAGCTAAAGCAAGTTCCTTCCAAGGTAATGTGCCACATTTTGCACTATATAAAGAGTCGACCAATCAATAGAGCAAGGTTTTGAGCACGTTAGTTGTGTCTGACGCAAAAACAAACATTATGTTTCTTATGGACATGTAACTCAGTTCGCATTGGAGCTAAAGCAAGTTCCTTCCGAGGTAATGTGACACATTTTGCACTATCTAAACAGTTGATCAATAAATAGACTGATGTTCATTTTACATAATCCATAGCAACCTTACTGTGTATAAACTCGAACCGGACTGTGTAGGTCAGTTTTTAAAATAGCGTTCTGGGGCGCGCCCTGATGCGCGCTTTTTAACGCCCCAGTTCCAAAACGCATCATAACGTGCGCTTTGAGATTTGGTTAACATTAAAAAAAAAGGGTTTTTAAGCATAGCCCATTAAATAATAGGCCCTGTAGTCTTTTATATAATTAAAAAACCTAGAAAAAATCTCTTAAACTTCTCTTCTACAAGAAGAAAACGTTTCTTCTTCCTCTTTTTCTTCCAATAGCTCACCCTTCTTCTTCCTCTTTTCCTCTGATCACTGACTCTGACGAAGAAGAAGATATATCCATCCGGCGTGGACCGCGTGTTGACGATGATGGCTATTTAGAGGATAATTTGGATGATGCAGAGATTCTTGGCTAGTTACTTAGTTTCACTGTTCCCATTTCTATGTTTCAGAACTTCTTTATTTCCCTTTCGCCTTTGTTATGTTTCAGAACTTCTTAGTTTCCGTTTGTTATGTTATGTCACAACTTAGTTTCATATAGATTTTATGATTTTCTGTTAGTAAGTTTCATTTACATTTATAAGTATGTATTTCTTTATATTATTAATTATTTTGTGGGGCAACACTTTACTAACACTTTTTAATTGCACTTTACGCTTTACTAAGTGAGCGCATCGCTTTACGCTTTCGCTATTTTAAACACTGGTGTAGGTTTAACGTCTAACAAACAGTTCTGCCTACAAGCAAGTTAAACATAACCTTGTCATCATATGGATAAAGACATTTAGAGCCAATGAACAAAATGACCAGAATCTAAACCAAGACAAAGAATGCAGAATATATTTCCTGGACGAGTTCAGCATAACATTTACCGGTTCAATTCCTAGACAACTATAGTGAAAATTCAGCAAACATCTATATCACTCAGTTTGATCACAAAAATGTTCAGCATATGGAGGCTGATTTGTCAGTTTATCAGGAATACATTCTCTAATAAGAAGTTTCTTATGGACAAAGCTACTCAGATGACCATCATAGGGAGATATCACTATTCCCAAAAAAAACTCAAACCTAAACCATTCTAGAATTCTTATAGAGCTCAATATTATCGTGAATCCAGAAGTGCAAGAAACTCGAACAGTCATGTTTAAATAGCAAAAATCACTTCATATAGAAGAACACTTTAAGCTGATGAAACAATGTGCTTACCTTCCCAAATAAGACCTTCCATACTGTACTATGTACGAAAGACAGAATCCCCAGTAATCTTGTCTCCCTTCTGTTTCCCTGTCAGACAAAAACTACTAGCACTTCAGATTTTACCAACAGAAGCCACGATATATAGTTAATTGACAGCAAATCCATTTTCAACATGCTGAATATGCAACAGCAGTAAACTGATGGATCTGTAAACATCTATTAAATAAAGGGGAAATTCTCTCTGTCCATCAGATTTGTATAACATACACGATGCAAATACATGCACTCACCGTCCCAACACTGTCACTCCATCAGCATTAGTATATTTTTAGTGCGTCAGTTTAATATAAAAATATGCACTCGCCAACCCACCATTGCAACACCATCAACCCATCAGGCGACAAGAATTATTGAATCTTTTCATATATTTTTAAGATCTAGTTAGTGCATCTATTCTACACAATTGTATGTACTTACCTACTGCAGAACTTTTTAATGACTTTTCATCATATTCTTATATTTATCATCAATTAGAGCATTAAATCCATGCGAATACAAGTAGTCACAAACCCAGCATCACACCAAAACACTCCTTAGTGGATTGCCGATAATAAGTAGTCCTAATGCCACTACAAACCCTACCATGTCACCACCAGCGCCACCAACAGAGATTACCTTTTCTATATCAGGTGCAAAAATGTAGCGTTCAGCGAGTGTTTCAAAGCTCTAGAGAAAATATCTATTTACTTGGATAGGCACTCCTACTGAAAACTCGTATTTGAAATCGTATTGAAGACACAAATAGTTCAAATACGATTTATTGAATGAATAAACATGCAAAAATGAAAATAAGGGAATGTAGCATTATAGAAGATATTTCTATTCTGTAATAGTTCAGCTTTCTATTTACTTTCACGTACCAAGTCAAATGATCAATGTGTATATTTCTATATCCGGATTCCGGAGTATCTCTGACCTCATGTAGCGTGTTGTTGCAAAGTAATTTCAGGAAACAAGCCCACCAGCACAAACGAGGATGCTCCTCATTATATATGCTAGTGGGGCGCCAACCTTTCTACTGGAGTGACCGTAGTGACCCTAGTCCTAAGCAAGTTCTAGCAATATGATTTGAGACTTTCAAAGCCCTACGTGTGCCTACGAACAGTAGTGACTCAAATCTAAGCCAACCTTTCTACTCATGCTAAAGAACAGTAGTGACCCTAGTCCTATGCGAGTTCTAGCAATACAAATTTGAAATTTTTCGTAAGACCTACGCGTGCTCATGAACAGTGGGCCATACGTCTACTACATAGCTAGTAAAATTCAAGCCTTAATGAGGCTCTAACCTGCACCAGTTGCAAAAAACAATCGGGATTTCTGCTAATATTGCAAGTTTTGGAGTAGCATGGGAATTTTACTGAACACTTGGGATTTATTTAACTTGCCAAATCAAGGTGAGATTAAATCCTTGCACAAGCCATGTCTCACGAGCTTGGATTATTGGATCATGTGCAAGATCAAACTAGTGACGTAAGTATCCTCACACGAAGTGATGAGCAATGGGGTGTCAAAGGCTACCTGCATGATCTACAGTAGTCGTACCAACACAATTTTGCCGGTAATATGGAAGCACAAAGTTTTACTCAAGGAACTTCTCCTTGCTGCATGTGTATAGGACGTATATGAGCTACTGTACAAAACTTTTACAGAGTCATGGATTGGAGACTTAGACCTCATATTTGTATTTACTATCGTGGGCGTATCCATACCACAAAGTTATACATGAATTCCGATTGCAAAAAAAAAGTATCACAATGCATCAGTTCAATTGATCAATGAAGCTTGAAAGGATCCAGAGAGCATCTCCGACAAGCACCGATTCGAGGCATTTTCAACATCTGGATCAGTCAAAATTCCAAGAATTGTTTCTCCTAAAACAAACCACCATGGCAGTTTGAGCACTTCCACTTTTAAGTTCTCCAAAACGTATATGCACGTCAATGAAATCAAAGGGCACTGGACTATCACAGAATCGCCTAACTGAATTATTTTCATAAGAATTCAAGTTAAGCATCTCTTTGTCCTGCAAGAATGGGAGACGGAGTGCAAACCCATGTCATCTTCCATACAAATGATGGTCAACAACATCGCAGAAGAAACACGACTGTCACTCTGGTTCTAGCTCAATCACAACAATTCGCAAAAAAATCTCCATCTACTACATCGATATCTTAATACGGTAAATGCTACTGGGGGCAAAAATTAGGTGTATTTTGGAACTTAGTTTTGATTTTTTCGGTTGTGCACGAGAGAAACAAACCTGAGACCGCAGCGCACAAGAAGACTTGATAGTGGTAGCTACGCATGCAATGGCCAGGGAAAGCGCCTTGAAATAGTCATTCCAGAGACGAACAATTCCGTGGGTGATCATCCTCGCCATGGAAGTTATTTACACTAGTACTTCCAATACCACTCCCACTTGGGGGTGACTACATTATTGACGTTGAAATCCATAAGTGCATATTTGATGTCAGCGGAAACCTCAGGCAAGTCCTATTAAATAAATTAGTGATAAGATTCAGTACAACAGCAAGGATTTAAGACCCTGCACGTGCGAGAAGCAGTGGATCCCTATGCGCGCTCAAGAACAGTAGTGACTCTAGTCCTATGCGAGTTCTAGCAGTAGGGTTAAGACTTATATGCGAGTTCTAGCAGTAGGGTTAAGATTTATGAGTGCTCAAGAGCAGTGGCCACCTTGTCCTATGCGAGTTCTGGCAGTATTTATTCATTCATACTCCTATATGTGCGTGAATAGTGGTGATTCTAGTCTCATGAGAGTTCAAGCAGTAGGATTCACATCTCTATATATGCAAACAGACAGAAGTGACTCTAGTCTTATACGAGTTCCAGCAGTAAGATTCACATCCCTACACGTACTTAACAACAGTAGCTACCCTAATCCTACGCGAGTTCTAATAGTAGGGAACGAGCCCCCCGCAAAGGCCCCAACATGCTAGAACTACAGAACAATTGGGTTTTTCGATCTTTCACAGGTTGCATTTTAGTGTCAATTCTAGAGTTGCGGAAACACAGTTATCTAGACAACCGTCCACCCTCTAAAAAGAACAGTAAGGACCCAAGTCCTGCTCAAGCTCTAGAAGTGAATTTAAACTTCTTGGCACCTGAGCCCTTCATGAACTACCACACAATTGGAACCTATCACAGTCAGAGTTCTGAAATAGCGGGAGCTTATAAACTTATGATCAAATCCCATATGTGCTTTCACTCGTATGAGGTAAGCAATGGGGCATCAAGGTCTGCGTGTTTGATTTATAATAGCCATAGCTATACGTGTAAATCATGTACAGTATGCAGAGAGCTAGCCACATACACAAAGGATTTGAAAAAAGCAGTCCACATTATAAAAGATTTTCCTTACATCCTACTTCATGTGAGCCATTTTGAACTACATTAAAATGTACCTTGTCATGGAAGCGAGATCATCAAATGGAAATAAAGGCTGAGAAAGTGAATCGTTAGACTTGAGCATATTCCCAGGAATGATTAAGTAATGAAATCTACCCAGTATTTGCTAGAATTGGCGTCTATATACAGAGGCGTTCCACAAGATCAGGCACTATGAGTCTAGGAGGGCTTAGCAAACATCAAAAGCTTCGTATTGATGAATATCAGTCCCAAGCATTGATGTATGTGCGAAAAGATATGTGAAGCCTGGATAGCTCAAGTGCAAGATAAAAGAAGACAGAATAATTATCATAATACGATTGAGCTCAAGCAACATTATTCAAGGTGATTTATAATTCTCAAAAAGTTTGAGGGTACGTATTTCCAGTCAAGACCAGTTGTATATGTGAAAAGAAAGTTTCTAGAACAAAAGACTTGCAAAAGGAAACAGAAGAAAGGCTTAATGAAGCAGCTCATCACAGCATCCCCACTCTCCTAAGAAGCATGAAGTTTAATAAGAAGTCTGACACAGTATCCGCGCGTGCTTCGTGTTGAGCTTAGACAATATTCATCATGAAGCTTAACCAACATTTCCACTGTTCAAATTGTTAGCATCTTTGGTACGGGTACATAAACGAACTAGCAAACATCAACAATACTGGAACGCAATGTCTCCACAAATGCTGGATCACTCACGCATCAGCTAGTTTGTGGCAGATATGGCAGAAAGATTATTAATCAAGCTTGTCTAATACATAAAAGCTCATAAACAAAGAGGATCAAGACTAAGAGCGCACAACACCGGCGTCGAGACTCACTATTTTCCGCCTAACCAAGAAGCATATATGGACGAGGTGTACATGTGATAAGGTAATAATATCGCGTATCCATATATATCAGGCGTGGCACCACGATCTACACTGCCAGCCGATGCCATCTCCCACAACCACTCAATGTACAACATACTCCAAGATAACTATAGTTGTTTCTAACGTGGGCGGCCGGTTTTGTACTTACACAGAGGGGCAATTAAATCTCTCATATTAATCTCTTAACCCCACAACAAATTGGAGGTTAAGAGGGGGCGATGTGTGTACCCAATAAAATATGCACGTACCAATACTGGATAACACACTCAAAGATATTTCTATTTACATTGATCAACAATAGTTCAAATCTAGAGTTATTTATGGTAGAGCTGAACTATTTATTTTTTCAGTGAAAGTGAATAGGCACTCGAAGAATTTTCTAAATTATAAAGTTGAATGAGTAATCTTTTCTTTTTTCTTAGTACTATAATGTTTCCATCACTAGTGATAATTTTAATAAGTTGAAGCAGCATCAGTTACACACTGCTATATAAAAATGATCAAAGTACCTTATCTCTGTGGCAAAGAAGTTCAAGAACTCTTGCTCCAACGGCATACCCCGCATCCTCTAGCCTGCAGTGTTACCCGAAAACAATGTAATTACCTCTGCTAGAATAAGAAATCTGTCTGTACAGTGCAAAATTTAGATATCAAGTGACTATTAGATGATTCTAACCTTCGTTCTAACTCGGCAATGTTATCGACTTGAGTCTGATTATACTGTACTAGCTCCGAAAACAAGAATGCAAATGCACTCAAACTAACCTGAATCACCAAACAAACAGATCATTCATCATTAGTTTACCGATCTAATTTTCAGAATTAAATGTAACTAGATCCCCAAATAAGATTCATTTTGGGTTTAAGAAATCTGAAACAAAAACCTCTTGTTTGCCTTTGCTTAGTGGTTTGTCGAGAACGTTTGTATACTGCTTCATCTTCCCTACTCCGATCATCTTCTTCTTCTCTATGCTCGAATCAGCTTCAGAATCACAAAAAATTGGAGCGACAAAATTTCTTCAGAATCACAAAAAAAGACAAATTGGGGCGAAAAAATTTCTCCAGAATTACAAAAAACTGGGGCGAAACGATTTGTAAATTCGGCACAAAGTTTGGATGAATTCGATCCTCCGCTGATTTTAATCTGGGAAAGGAATAATACTGTATGATATGACTTGAGAGGAGAAAGAGAACGACTTGATTTTTGGGTTGGGGGATGTCTAGGAAAGATATTGAAACGCAAGCTTACCATTATACCCTTGCTCTTTACACGATTCGAGTGACCAGAATTCGAAACTTGCTGGTAGCGTATCATATTAGTTTTTTGTGGGAATGTTATTTATGCCCCTACTTATCCACATCTGGCTTAAACACCCCATGGGTCTTTACAAATACTCACAATGGCATAATTGAAATTATGGATAAAAAAATAATTCACCTAATCCCTTTTTAACCTTTACTTCATATACTTCATCTTCTTCTTATTCTCACTCGACAAAAAATAATGAAACTCTCTCCATCTCCATCTCCGTCGCCACTACATACCCACCAAAGACCATCTTCGACACTCAGCCACCACCATCTTCCTCCTCGCTACTTCATCTTCTTCTTATTCTCACTCGAGAAAAGGTAATGAAACTCTCTCCATCTCCATCTCCGTCGCTACTACAACCACCAACACCATCTTCGCCTTTCGCCTCCGCCACCACCATCTTCATCCCTGCCATTATCAAACCGTCACTACCTAAACCACCACCTATAGCACCACACCCAACTCTTAATTAATCGATTTTGATTTAGATACAAAACTAATCTGCAAATCAACGAGAAAATAGACTTGAAAACTTAGATCCGGTGAGGAATCGACGATAAAACAATCTTCGACGAGAAATCAACACCACCACCACCGTTACAATGACGACCTCCATCGTTTCAACAACAACAACTTCCTTTTCAGAGATAAAAATGAAAACTAAGGTATGATTTAGAGATTTGAAATTAAAAATCAAATCGAAAACTAATTTTTCGATTCAGCAATTTAGAGTTTAATGTTTCAATTTACTAAATTTTTCGATCTTTGTTGCACGATTTATCAAATGGAGATGGATTCTTCATGGATCGATACGAAACGATTGTGTATTGGTGATTTTTACATTACAAAGGTCGGATTAATCATGAGGTGGAGTTTCAAGACAAAAATCAAGTGCGAGAATGGGTTCTCGGGCGGCATATTCAAATAAGGTTAAATGGATTTGTGGTGGATGTATAGGTCTCGGTTATGAGATGGAAGTTCTTGAGTGTGTTTGGTGGTCAAATGGGTGTTGATTAGTTTGGTTTTGAGTTCGAGTTGGTGGTGTTACGGTGATTTTGGGATAACAAAACAAATGAAGGAATGAGATGTTCTTTGCTACGGTTGTGAGATTGAGACTCACGAGAGAATCGAGATATGGTTTGAATGAGGGAAAATGGTGTTCATGGCTGCAACAATTTCTTTTTCTCACATTTCTCTACGAAACAACAACATGAAGAAGGAGATACAATATAAGGCTTGTATTAATTTTCTCGAGTTGAATTCATTAACAAGAAGGAATATATAGATATGTATTGACTGTGTATTAACTTGGGCTAGTTGCTTTCGTTTTGAAGACAACTTTGGGCTAGTTACTTTCACCTATCAAGACAACTTGACCAAGTTGCTTCTAATATTTGGAGACAACTTGTGCTAGTTGCTTCCAACTTTGAAGACAACTTGACCAAGTTGCTTTCACTTTGGAGGCAACTTGAGCTAGTTGATTCCGTTCGGAGGCAAGCCAAGGTTATGTTTTTGGGTCCATTTATTCATCCGAATTGTTGGTTGAACATTGTTGGTGTGGCGAACCTGTGGTGCAATGGTAGCACAACTGACTATATGTCAGAAGATGTGTGTTCGATTCACACTAGGTTCACTTATTTTTGTATAATTTTTATTTTTTTTAGAGACAACTTGTGCAAGTTGCCTCCATATATGGAGACAACTTGGGCTAGTTGCTTTTCACTTGTTGAAGACAACTTGAGCTAGTTGCCTCCTCATATGGACACAACTTCACAAGTTGACTCCACATGGTGGTGGTGGTTGGCGGCGATGGTGGTTGACGGCGGTGATGGTTGCGGCGGTGATGGTGGCGGCGGCGGCGGTAGTGGACAAGTGGTGGTGTTCGTTAGCGGGCACGGTGGTTGGCGGTGGTGGTGGACGGTGGTGGTGGTTGGCGGTGGTGGTGGACGGTGGTGGTGGTTGGCGGTGGTGGTCGTTGGTGGTGGTGGTTGGCGGTGGTGGTCGGTGGTGGTGGTCGGCGGTGGTGGTGGTTGTCGGTGGTGGTGGTCGGTGGTGGTGGTCGGCGGTGGTGGTGGTCGTCGGTGGTGGTGGTCGGTGATGGTGGTCGTCGGTGGTGGTGGTGGTCGTCGGTGGTGGTGGGAGGCGGTGGACAGTGGTGGTGGTTGGCGGTGGACGGTGTGGGATTAGAGATTTTTTTATTTTTTTATTTTTTTGAATAGTGTTGGTGGTGGTTTTGTATATATACTATACAAAAGAGGGTATTTTAGTAATGTATTAGGCTTAGGGGTATTTGTAAAGTTCATAAGGGTATTTTTGCAAGGGGTCGTAGGGGTATATAGATAATATTCCCTAGTTTTTTTTGGTTGTGTTATGGGTTTATGTTGTGATTTTTTATATTTTGCCTCAACGTTCCACAAGACTTATAACGCGTTTGGATACTCGGAAGCGGTAAGTATTTCCGCTTCTCCAGAAGCAGAATTATTTTGCTTCATAAAAAGTTAACCTTTTTTTAGTCGTTTTAAAACTCTAGACTTCTTATATTTTGACTTCTAGAAGTCAAAAAGTAACTTTCGAGCGTGCATCCGAACGCGCTACTATTAGCTTGTCAAACCGTATAGAAAGCATCACATGATGGATAACAATTTATATCATATGGACTGATCTTCGGTCTAAGAGATCCTCGTTTATGAGGTTCCCAATTGTGCAAATGTGTGTGGAATAAAGGCCAAGCAAACTTAAAACTGCAACACAATGGTATAGGTGATGCATTGATTAGCAATAGCAACTTGGGTGCTCATTAGAATGAACCCTAAAATTCCAGCACCAACTACTGCGAATTTGTAATATCAGGAGGACGATCAGCATCCCTATGTATACTGAGCAGTATACAACACACATGAAGGAATTGTTGCGCCAAAACCTGCGGAAGCGTTAAGTCTGTACAACTACAATGATACTCCAATATTGCCAAGAACACAATCACAGACACACAACATGAACAAATATTTTACGAGGTTGAATCCTCAGGAAGGAATAAGCAAGTTTATTAATCACTATAGAGGATGGAGCAATATACAAAGCCTTTAGAAGAGAAGAAGAGACTTCTTGTGTGTTTCTACTAGGTTCTCTCTATGGCTATTTCTACATATCAATAGGTTTAGACACATTCCTTAACAATGATTACTTTTCCTACGAATATAGGATTTCCTAATTAAACTATAAGTGACAAACCTCTTAATTAAGTTGATATACTTAGGACACAAGTATTGGTTTCCCAAACCAACTAGATTTCCTAATCTAATCTTTCACCAACCTACCAACAATTCTCCACCTATGATCATGTATTCATGCATGAGACGATTAATAGATAAAATCACCTCCATCTTCCAACGTCGATTACACCATCACTGGCTGCCTACGTATCCTCAATAGGAATCATAATCGATCGTAGTTCACTGAAATGGCCTTGCTAGAAGGCCTCCACCGAGTTTCTTAAGAACCCCTACCTTAAGAGGGTCTCTTACCAAACAAGAAATATATGGATCAATTTCGATCAATGTCGATACTTGAACCCAAATACTACTTTAGTCAACATATCAGCCGAATTGTCTTTGGTATCAATCTTCACAAGTATAATGTCTTCTTCTTCAAGAATTTATTTGAAAAAAATGAAACCAAACGTCTATATGTTTGGTTCTAACATGATGCATTTGATTTTTATCCAAGTAAATTGCACTAAAACTATCACAATGCACATGTAGTTGGTTATGGACAAATCTTCAATTGAATCAAATGATGCCACGCTTGTATGTAAAGGTATAATGAGAGTTAGAAAGAGTAGATGATGAATTGAGCTTTGTAGAGTATATGAAACTAGTTGTGTGTTGTTTTGTAGAGAAAACTAAAATATTTATAGGATAGTGCCCAAATCTAGTCGTTGGGATAGCAAATCAATATAGTTGTACTTACAAAAAATTTGAATTTTAAACTCGTCGTTATGATATTCTTTTCCTTACAATGCCGACTAGTTATGGTCGTAATGATAGTAATTTTATTACTTGACAACTAATATCATGTGGTAACACGGGATATGGTCATATCATCTACCTTTAGTCGGCAGTATAGTGGTTTAAAAAGATGATGACTAAAACATGGTCGTCTAGGTTGTAAAGTTCTTAACCTGACGACTAATAGCAATTTTTCACAGGAAATGGTTATATCCACCCACCTTTAGTCGGCACGATAGTGGTTTAAAAATATGACGACTAACAAATGGCCGTCTAGGTCTATCGTTCTTAACCTGACGACTATTAGCATTTTTTTCACACAGGAAATGGTCATATCCATTTACCTTTTTTCGCATTGTAATGGTTTAAAAGGATGATGACTAAAACATGATCATCTAGGTCGTACGCTCTTAACATGAAGCGTGTTAGCATTTATCCATACGGGAAATAGTCATATTAATCTTCCTTTAGTCGTCACTATAGTGGTTTAAATAAATGACGACTAAAACATGGTCGTCTAGGTCGTAATGTTCTTAACATGACGACCCTGAAAACTACACAGATTTTGCTGCCAGGGTCGAAAATTTGCAAAAACAAAAAGGTGACGACCCTGGTTTGTAGTCACTTTACAAGTATTAAAACCGGCCAACCAAATTATTGAAACATAATATAACTAAGCAAACCATTCATTCAAAACCTAAAAATCCAGCCTTCGTCAAAAAAAAAAAAAAAAAAACGAAACATTTGTCCAACCAACTATAAGGAAACATTTATCCAACCATTAACCATATGATACTTGTGTAACACATACACGATCACGACCACCACGATGTCCCCGTTTAGCACCATCACCTCGTTGAATTCTATTTCCACGACTATGAGGTCTCTTTAGTTCAACAGTTGCTCGACAGAACATCTCGGTCGCATTTTCACTATCAACATTCCTAGCAAAGTCAATGTGCTTAGTTTTCTATTCTACCGACAAAGGCTCATTTCTATCTCTCAGAAACACATCATCTTCACAAGGGTCTTTAAGTTATCCTTATATTTTTAGTTAAACAACAAAATATTAGTAAACTTGTATTTAATAATTAATCTTACTATAATATAGAGATACAAAATGCTTTAAGTTGTCCTTCTATTTTTAGTTAAACAACAAAATATTATCAAACTCGTATATAATAATTTAATCTTAATACAATAAGAGATACACAATGCTAACAAAATTCTTAAAACTCGTTGTTGGGTCTTTGACGGTGTTCATCTTCTTCTTCCGAGCCGGTTGAACAATTTCTTCCCGAGTTATATGAGATGAGCAAACCTGGAGTACCACGACATGTAATTTTCATGAACTTCATGACCTTCAGTCACCTCATCCAAAAGAGTCAAATCAACTTTACGATCATGCCTCTCGTATCAATGAGAAGTTTTTGACTTTGGAAAGTAAACCACGTCAATAGATTTCTTGGACGTGTTGCGCTCCTCCCTTAACACTTTAAAGAATAGTTCATCACCGAGATGGGGTTCTTGTTGGACGTAACTGACTTGTCGCATTACCCGGTCGATATGGATCATACATTGAAAATCCAGTTGGGTAAAACAATGCACCTTAATCAAATACAACATCGTTTTTCCTCATGATTATCTGATCTTTTTTATCTTCTCGATACGAATCAAAATTACCTCATCCACGGTCATGTTGTCCAAGGAAACTCACATGTTGATCAACTTTTGAGGCAAATCCTTCTCCTGACAACCTTTAAAACTTTACTTACATCCTCTAGACTTGTGCTTCAGACGATCAACATTGATTTTGATGTTCGGATTGGCTTTCACCAAGGACGAAAAGTGCTCATATATGCCAATCTATACAAACACAAAGTATAGTAAGAATCTCATCTTACCAAACACTAACTTCACAAACCTCCAAATATAAGACTTAGATTCGCATTTGTCAAATCTCCATTCAAGTGGCCAACCTCCGCAGTACCTCGTGAATACTTATGCATCTTATCAAGGGGATGCAGTAGTTAAAGATACTTGTCGTCGGCCTTGTTTCAGGAACTGCCAGGGAAGATAATATTGCCCAGGACGTATAACAAATAAACGGACACAATAGTCGTGCAGGTTTCGACAATAATTCCTACCACTTTTATTTTCTACACACCACTTCCGAGTATCGAAATAAATAAGTGTGGAGTTGATCCCTATATGATTATAGTTTCACTTTTACTATGATATGCTAATATTATTGTGAAGCTATTGTTAGAATTGCAGATCATTTTCTGGATGGATCCGTAACTTTTCAGATTGTTAGTATACGGGCATTCAGAAAGTAAGGCTGAGGACGATAAACTAAGCGCTGCATGAGAGTCATCCTATTAGTTTTGTATTTCTATCTCTTTATTTTTGTATTTTGGTAGTCTTGCATCATATTAGGATTTCCCATGTTGAATTCTTACATTGAGTACAATGTACAGTTCAAATGCGGGGAGAGGTTAATTAAATGCATATAGGATTTTACCCGTTTTCAAAACTTTGCATTATTTTTAAAAACCTCCAATTTTTAAACAAGACAAGCATGTTATAGTATGTGGTATGAATACTTCCCATGAGAATCCTTGTTACTTTATAACTTGATCGTTTCATTGAAAAAAAATTCCACAAACATATCCATGTGCGGGGAAAGTAAGTTATGAGTGGTGCATCTATTTATGTGTGTGTGACGCATAAAAAATATCTCTTAAAAAAGTCTTTCAAATTAAGTTTTTTATTCCATGCGAGATAACTCCAAGTAGAATCATGGGATACTCAAACTCGCACAATTTTAGCTCTATTTTGATCTCTATTTTGTTATTTGTTGTCGATCGTGGGGATGATATCATAATTGCGTATAAACCTCATTCATATATAGTATGTAATGCAGGAAATCTTTCTCTCTTTCTATCAAAGCGTTAGACAATAAAAACAGTACCCAGTATCATCATCGATGCAAGAAATTATCATTTCTGAAGAATTTTGAAGAAATTTATGGTTTGGAAAAGTAAAACAATATCTAGTTGTGAAACAAGTGTGAAGTTCCATTTCCCAGACTGAATAAACAAGAAGAAACATCATGTTTGACTTATATAATTCATAATATTTTAAAATTTTGGGTTCAAATATTTTAATATTTTAATAACTTATTAATTGAATAAACTAATAGTTCGCAAAGCTAATAGAATTTAGCAGTTCCAAAATAATTTATCGAAGTTTTAATGTAATTATGTAATATATATTCCAAAAATTAAGAAAAACTGACAATAGTCCACATGCAGTTATCTTTCATTTTCTCTCTTAAACCTAATTTAAACTCGTTTTTTTTTTTTTTTTTTTTTTTTTTTTTTTTATATATGAAGTTCTCTCGTTCAAGTTGAATCCCTTAAATTCCTCCTTAATATAATGTGTTAATAATTACGGTAGAACCTCTAAATGAGAATATCATTGAGACTACAAAAAAAAATCTTTATATAGAGTTTGGAAAAGATAAACGATTAATTTTAACATATTTTTGTAAAAATTATATGTAAATAAAATTATGATAAACAAACATTAATCTAGAAGTGTTCAAAGATATCGTACTAGCAACATAGTAGAGTACCAACTATATATATCAGCAACATGGCAGAGTGTCCAGGAACCCTAAAGTAAAAGCGTTGGACCAAAATTCATAAGGCTATACAATAAGTATGTGTTATCATACTTAATTTTGTTTATTACTTCAGGTGCTAAAGGAGCTGATGGTAAGGAGATTATTGATCCCAAAAAAACATCCAAGGATGGCGAGGTCATTCTTGCATGGGCTTTGTTTTGATGATGGGTAGGCTTACTTTACTAAGAAAATTGTTGCCTTTTATTTTTGTATGGATCAAAGGATGTTTACCTTAAACACATACTTTGTAGTTGCTTTAGTAAAAGTATAGGATCAGCTTATTCATGACTCAGAAACCGACCATATTTAATTTTATTCTCCAAGACATCATCCAATGACGCTGCCATTGCTATAAAAAAATTACGACCTAGTTCTAGGAGTCTAAAAATTGTAACATGGAATATACACCATGCTACCAAGAAAAAAGATACAAATCTTAAGCAACGTCATTATCGAAATAACATAGATATTTTTGTTATCCAAAAAAACTAAAGTGGGCGATAATGTATGGACTACCAAGAAAATTAAGAGCGATTATTATGATTTGGGGAAAAATAATGGGATTGTATTCAAGGCCCCAATCGTAGAAAGAGTTTTTATCTCGAGTTTTTTTTTCTCGTCATTTGAACATTTATTAAACTGTCCAAAAGTGTTCAATATTGTAGGGGAAGGAAGTGCCAATTATGTCTAAAATTTCGGTGAATGTGGTTTCGATTTATTAATGTTTTTGCAGAAAAGGACTTGAGTTTAACCTGTTTAATTATGTTGTTCACTTAATTTGGTGTTGAACTTCTGCTACTATCAATACACAAATTTTGATTGATAAACAGTTCATGAGTCGTACTTCTCATTGTGTGTTTATGCAAGTCGCATATTTCTCTATACAAGTCTTTTCCCTTGTTAGGAGAGACGTGGTTGTTATTTTGATCTAGGGTTCTTCCTTTAGGGTAGTCAGGCATATCATGAGAGATTTTTGGCATGTCACGTATGTATACTCTTTTAATGTACAACTTTGAAAAATATAACATAATTTTCATATTTAATATTATTAAGAGCACAATATTCATTTTTTATGCTTAATTATAATTTATATTAAACATCAAAACAAAATCATTACAAAAAAAAATTAGCCAAGACATTCCACGTCTAAAAAGAAATAGCGCAAACATCCAAACTCAAAAAATAAAAAAAGCATATACACTTAGTTGAATCAATTGCAAAACTAAAATTTTCCCATGTCAATATTCAGAACTATTTAATTAAAAGGTCAACATTGAGATTCTGTTTGCATCTTAAGCCAGTTTTTTTTTTTTTTAAATCACATATTTGCTTTATATGTTTACTAGTCAATACAAGTGCGATGTACATGCTTGAATTTGGATTTTTTAACAACACCAAATTTGATAACATTAGAATTTTTTTTTATACAATACAAGTATAATATTCTTGTTTGTACTTATTACGTAGATTGTTCAAAGGGCTTTCCAAATATATTAATTTTAAAATATCCAATGTGCATTCAGAAAGATATTAACTTTCTAAATATGTTGATCTATTTTTAAAACAATGTGAATACGTAAATATTGATTTAATGTACGCTTTTATCTTTAAATGCATATGTAAAATGATACTCCCTCTGTCTTTTTTTATTTGTCCTAATTTATACTTTGGTCTGTGTTTTTTTATCTGTCCGCTCTGTTTATAGATATATTTTTCCGTCAAACTATCGAACATACCCTTTGTTTTTTACAATCATAAAATCATTTTTACTATAAGCTTAATTCAAAATCTTAATTATTATCACCATATATATCTATTCAATATCTTTGTATTAATCGTCATTCCTTTTTTAAATAAAAACATTTATAAATAGTTATAAAATTCATAATAAAACATCTACTTATTCTTACATAATTTTAGTTTTGGTAATAATTAACATAACGTTAAATAGGGCTAGTTAAGGATTGGTCATGACATCTTATAGGATTTCCTTAATATTTTAACAAGGTCAATTAGGATTGTTAATTAAAGACGGAGGGAGTAGTTAATATTGAAGGTCATATTAGTAATATCAGGGTTACACCAACCATTACCAGCCAAAATACCTCTTTCCTTTATATTAGTTAGAATAGATAGATATAATCCGAGGATTTTATATAATGCAGTTCTCTAGATTTAATATTTTCTGTACTTTAATATTCTTTTTTGTATTTTAATTGCAGCTTACAAGCACATCTCTAACTAAAAGTAATTTTTATGCTTTCTTCCGCTTCATTTAGTTTACCCATCTTCTGACTTTCAGTTATAAAGGTCTTGTATTTATTGTAATGTTGATTAAGGGTAAGCTGAACGAATTGGGCTGAGGAGATAAATACATTTGTGCTGACATTGCTCATTCAACAATTACATGTTGGCTAATGATGGTAAAGATCCCTTTTTGATCTAACATATCTTATTATTCTAGTACATAGAAGTGGCATGGATGTACTAGATTCGCAGAAAAACAAGTATTAAATTTGCAATTGACTACTAAACAACAAGAATTGATGGTAAATTGAGAACTGAATATGCTAATATACCAAATTACACGCTTACAATTCATTTTTTTTTGTCCAAAGATGGTAAAGAGCCCCTTTAAATCAATACATCTTATTACCAAGTAATCTTAACACGTGTAATCAACAATCATTGCGCAAAAATCGGAGGATGCGGTGTCATCAAAAATCGGATATGATATGGAACCGCATATCATAGTTACAATTCTTCGTGGATGTATTAATGAACTAAAGTTTCTTAAGACTCTCTTTAAAACATGCAATGGTCTTGGAGAAAGTGGAACTTGCCGTTTATTTTTCTTAGCAAGACTTGTTGAGGAGAAATGGATGAATAAATTTAGCCAGATACTGCTAACTTTTTTTTAAAGAGGATTATTTCTAAGGAAGTGCCCATGTGGGGAAATGTAATTAAGAAAATGCCCACGTTTTTTGAAAATTAAAAAATGCCCATGAATCCACCTTTTCCGTCCCGTTTTTTGAAAAAAGCGCTAACGTCCGTTACATGACATGTGACAAGAAATTGGATATATTAAAAGTCATCTAGACCCCGAATCCCTTTACTATCACTCGAGACTCACTGAGTTAGTGAGTCGCTTTCTAATCAAATCATGACCCAAAGAATGGCTAAATCTCGATCAATTCACGGTTGTTCTTAAGAATAGTTGACTTAGAACCATCCAGAACAATTCATTGGTGTTAAAAAATTAAATCTAAACCATGTCGCACAAATGGAAATCCCAATTTCAATACTTCACAAAACTTCCACTTATCTACCAATTATTTCAGCCAACATAACTCCCATCCATTCATCACTCATATTGACAGCAAAATTAGGAAAATTCAATCCATATCGACTTAATTGAGAACCCATTCTTCCTTTCCTTTGTAAGATATCGTAATCCAAACGTCTCATCCAATCGACCATAGCTCCAACAACAACAAATCACCATATTGTCCCGATGGTATACCAGCCACAATTCTATTCCAAATCATCACCAACAAATTAATTATTTTCCTATATGTTAATGGATTCGACGGCAAAACAGTTCCATTGAGATTTAATAAATGCTTGATCTCCTCTTCCTTACATCTCGTATAAATACCCAAACAATCACCATTGGCGAACACCAATTCTAGCCGAATCCCACAAGATGTACTTAACGAAACAACACTAGCTGCAATTGAAATTGACACATCACAAACACCAGTTGCTAAGAGAAAGGGGGAAGACCAGTGTCGACAAACACGCCGACCCAAATTAACAATCGGAAACCTAAATGATCAATTCAAATTCAAGGAAACATGAATAGGATAATTTAACACGAACCCAACCTTACCTAATCGATCAATTTCTTATGTTATGAATCTGCTTAAGAACCCTAATAGCAGTCACCAGTTTCGACATTGAAATTGAAACGACGATAGAAACATAAATTTAACCCCGTCACCAAATTCGCCTCTTTGACTCATCAATTGTTATCCAACGGTGGGCGCGCTATGGTAGTTGGCGGCCGCTACTTGTGGTGGTGGCGCGGTGGTGGTTGGTGGCGGCGGTGGTGGTCGGCGACGGGCGGCGGTGGTGGTAGCTGCGGTGTTGGTGGTCGGCAGCAAGTGGTGCTCGGTGGTTTGGTAGTTGCTGGTGGTGCGTTGTTGTTGGTGGTGGTGATAATATAATAAAATGAAAGGTGGGGTGGGGTGGGGTGGATTTTCGTTTTTATGGGGTGATTTAAAATAAAAGGATAATATAGGCAGTTTTATGTTAAATGAGGTTTTTTGTAAATAATTTGTTTTGTTGGAGTTTTTGTGCATGGATAGTGACACCTTTGGTGTTGTCACTCGCGACTATTATTTTAATTAATTTTTTAGATTTTGTTTCTATAAATAAGCGACAAGTATATCAAAATAGATACGGATACAACTACCACTGGAGATGCTTATCGAGTGCGACTTTGTGCACCCCAGTTAACCCAGGGTGCACATTCCTCCCTTCCTCATAGGATGTTTATTTGACCCTGGTTAATACATTTTTCCTTTTATAATCGTTAGAATCTGAGTGTTTGGAGAATTAAAAAGGCCGGCATTGATCCGAAGTTTCTTCCTCTTCCTATTTGACACCTTTCTTGATTTTATCTTCTCCTCAACAATAAAAAAAAGATCCCATCTGGATATCTCCAGTTTTAGGATTTAAATCACCATACAAAGAAGTCTTATCTCACTTTGATCTCATTATTGAGTAGTTTTTTTTATTGACCTTGATAAAGGAGATTGGAAAATCTCACGTAGCGGCACATGATCTTCGTGAAAGTGATTATCCATTGACAATCGAAATGGGATGTTGTTTTAAACAAGCCTCCGTAAAAGAGTTGGTGTTGAGGTTACTATACAAAGATAGTCCCAATCTTGGTATCTCATTTTGCCATCACCATGAAAACGTGAATGAAACATGTTCCTGGCAGGTCAAGATAATAAGTTTGATTCATAAACTGTAATGCGTTTTACTTTCAACATCCCGAGAGAACCTCTCGTGGAGTTGCTATAAATGAATTGGTTTGACCATTAACTCAACTACTCAAATCTTACAAAATTTCATTTAGTTGATTTTATAATGCACCATTAGTGAGCTAAAGGGGAGATGCTAAAAGCTGAACAACTAACTGATAATCTTCATTAGATCCAAATCATTCACTTGAGTCATTATTAATAATATTCTATGATGTGATGAAATCAAACAAATTGCTTTTGTTCCTTTATAAGAAATATTGATCTTACAAAACTTAATTTTAATTTTAATTTTAATTGCTTTTGTGACTCAAGTGAGGTAAGCTTACTCTAATTAGAAGTGTGCTTGCAAGTATTAGGTTTATTATTTTTCTCTCTCATGTGCCCAAGTTCTGTTATATCAAAATTGAAAAAATAATTAGGGATTTTCTTTGGCACGATTCTTCCAATAGAAAAAAACATCATTGGGTTGGTTGGAAGAAGATTTGTAAACCTTTAAGACATGGTGGTCTTGGTATTTGTAGTCTTAGGGCCATGAATAGAAGTCTTCTTATGAAATGGTGGTGGAGATTAGGAAAGGAGGAAAATGCTCGTGGTCCAAAATCATTAAGGAAAAGTATGGCTTGGAAATTGGTGGTTGGAGAACCAAACAAAAATACTACTCATGGTGTAAGTATTTGGAAGCAAATTGGGTCCTAAAAGATGAATTCTTTGAGAACATTCAATTTAAAATTGGTAAAGGGGATAAAATTAGAATATGGGAAGATAAATGGTGCATCAACGGCTCTTTAGCTGATCCAGTCCTAACCTCTACAATACTTCTATATCAAAAAGTATTTCTATACAAGAGGCTTATTGTCTTGGCCATGGGTTTTAATTGGAAGTTGGGTTTAACTCATGCAAGATTCACCGAGACCGAAATCGGGAGTTGGTCAGTGTTGTTCTCTAAATTAGACTCCATTGTTTTTTATCCGGATGAAGATGATTCTTTGGTCTCGGATTGGTAATACTACGGAGTTTTTACGATTCGATCTGCTTATCAAAAGGCTACTTACAAATTAATTCCTGCACTTTCCATCTAAGAAGATTTGGTCTCATGATTGGCCTCATAAGGTTGCTTTTTTTATGGCAATGCGTACTAAACCGCTCCCAACTCTAGATAACTGCACATAGAGAAACTCGCCAGTGGTATCTTCCATTGGTAACAACATCGTTAACATTTGTTTGCCTTTGTAAGTCCACTCACGAGACGAATGCCCACCTTTTCCTAACCTGCTCCTTATCTAACCAAATATGGAGATTTTTTGGTTTGGAAAATGATCCATCGATATCACTTATTCCTCTTTGGATCTTATCAAGAATTGGTCAACGCCTCGTTTATCGGTTCGTGGTAAGGAAATATGGAAACGTCTGCTTAGGTTGCAATCTGTTGATTCTATGGAATGAGAAGAATGATAGAACTTTCAATAACAAGGAAAAAAAGTGGAAGAGCTGATCATTGATATTAAATCAAAGTCTTTTCAATGGGCCGGATATTCATTATGTATGTCCAGTATAGCGGTTGCGGATGTCATTCCTAAATGGAAGGAATTGTTCTTTGACCTCTCTTAGTTGGTCTTTTTCTTTTTTTTTTTTTGGGATTTTGGCTTTTTTGTTGCCTTGGTTAAGTAGGGTCTTTTCTGCTTGTGCCTGTCAGTCTTAAATCTGCTGTTGGTTGAGTTTTGCTGCTGGGTTCTTTTCCTGGTATGCGCTCTTTATTCTAATAAATCTTTTCTTTATCGAGCAAAAAAAAAAAAATTTAATTGCTTTTGTTTGATGTAGATGAAGCTCGTGTCAAGAAGAAAAAGACAAGAAGAAGAGGAAAACAAAAGCGAAGAAACATAGATGTGCTGCGTGTAAAATAGATACAAAGAGAAATCTATACATATATAAATAATAGTTTGGGTTCAGATTACAATTTTTGTTCCTCATTTCCCCATGTGTTTTATGAAGAGGATAACTATGGTTAGTTACACAGCCAATGATAAAAGGAGGAACGTGCACCCCTGGTTTAGTAGGGGTGCACAAAGTCACACTCATGCTTATCAAAACAAGATTTGTATTTGGATTCAATGTTATTAAATACCTATTTTTTAAGTCTCCACATATGATAAATACTCATACTCCATTGGAGATGCTCTTACTTCAGTCGCCATTAAAAAATCAAAGATTTTCTTAGGTTTCTACTCCTAAATGTGACCAATCCTATACGGGTTAAACGGGTTCAATTAGCCCTAGGCGGGTCAACCCTATTTATTCCCTTTATCCCCCCAGAAGGGAAGGAGCAAATTTAAACTTGATTCTCTACCGTTATAGGGCTACGCAGGAGTCATGAGTAAGGTGGATGCTAAGGGGTTTGTTGAAAAGTTAAGTAATGACTAAAAGGAGTTTTTGAAGAAATTGATTTGAGGGTACCCTTTGAGAAGGTAAATGCTTAAGCTTGCTGCAGCGTTTGGGGTATGGCGAGAAAATGGGAGGTATGAGTTGTTGCTGTTTGTTGCTTTATTGCCTGTTGATTTCTTGTTCAGGTTCAGTTGGGTAGTTATTTTGTCGATTGAATTATAATGTCTCGTAGATATGCATGGTTTTGCAAATGTGAATAATTACGAATGTTGGACTCATGGACAGAACCATTCTAAGAGAGTTTTATGTGAAAATTAGTGAAATGAAACTTATTATAGACATTGTTATGAAACTTATTCGTAAGACTATATGTTCCAATCAGAGAGTAGTGAAATGGGTTGAGAGATTCCAATATGACAACGGCCAATTCACATACTACTGTTTTCGTAATTCCTATGATTCCCGAGCCTGAGGATGTCTCACTTTGCTGTAGCAGCTGTTGCCATGGTATTGTTGGGGATTTTATGGGTTATGTTTGCAACCTGCTCACTTGGAACTAGCCTCTAGAGAAACTCATTACGTACCCATGAGTTTAAGTTCATCCTATTTCACTGTCGGAATTGAGCTTGAAATTTCAGAGTTATCCAATTTGATTTTAGCTCAAACCCCATTTTCCTCCCTTTCACAAGATTTTCAACACTCCAACTCGGTGTTGGTCTTATGACTCTGAAATCTAAGCTAGGCTTAGGTATTTGTCAATTTAGCTTGTAGCTTAACAAGAAAGCTTTGTATAGTGCAAAGTCTGTGTTTTCTTAACCTCTCTTCTTTAACTGTAAAGAACCTAGTATGGAGGCACTTGTTCTTCCTCTATCTATCATGCGAGCTTTCTGCTATGAACTGGAATTGGTTTGCTGTTGGGGTACTTCAAAGTTGATCTCGCGAATTTAGAAGAAGCAGTTGATCAGATTTTTGGTGATACTTTTACTTTCTATCCACATAAAAGAGGTACACACTTACCAGTAAAATATCAAAAAGTTGCAAAAAAAAAAAAAAAATCTATACAATTGTCAATCTGTGATGCATTGGAAAATCCCCATTCTTTGCTCTTATCTTTCCTTAGTTAATATTGGGTAGTCTTGTTGCTTTGCTACAAATAGTCAAAAGGGGTTGTTGCAATGATCGCCAAATGCTAATGTTTCCACACAAGTATATTCAGACCTGTAGAGATACCTTTCCATATCGACAACTCGATCGAGATTCATAATTACTTAAAACTCAATCATAAAAATTCTCAAAGATAAACAGAGTTGATAAAATACAGCTCGTTAACATGCAACCAATACCCACATAAATACATAGACGTTCAAACATAAAACTGTTGGAATATCTCGTCCTATACAAGATAACCAAGTGAGGTGACCGTGAAGACTGTAGCCGTGCATTTGTGTGCACATATTGTGAAGATAAAGTCAGAGATATTTAGAAGACCAAGTCATTTTAATCTAGCTAGTACATCTGTTTACTATAGTTAGATTACCTAGTCAAGATAAGTTAAGTTTGTTATTATCTTCTAGGCTTTAGGGTTTACTAATAACCTTATAATTCCTATAAATAGGAATTCCAATGTAAATGTAAAACATCTCAGGTATGTACTACTTTTGATCAATAAACAATCATCCCTCACGGGTTTCATCAGCCGATGGATGTAGGTCGAGTGACCGAACCACTTTAATCTCTTGTCTCTCTTTTATTAACTCTGATCCTTACTCTTATCATAAATCTAATATGGTATCGGCTTGGGAGCTATTTGTGTCGAAGTCGGTTGACCGCACCTTTACTCGCATCATCCGATTTAATTGTCCACGTGTTTGTAAGACCCATGAGGCTACACGTGAGGGGTGTGTTGAGATTATTAGTCCCACATGGTTGGGTTATTTAAGATCTGCGGTTTATAATCTATCGGGGCCTCTCCACTCATTGCCAATTGGTTTTGAGTTGGATGCCCGTATTCTAATATGGTAACAAATGACAAAAACAAATGCAAGGATCTTTTCCTAGCATCATCATCATTATTATTAGTCACAATCGCTTCCGCAATTTTCGTTTGTGTTTTATGGAGCATCATCACAGATTGTTTTTTTATTTCGCATCATAAGATGTCATAATTTCTTGGAGATTAGCTTTTCCAATAATGCTAAAATCAGTGTGTTACTGATTTTTCCAGAAACTATGTTGGCAGCCAACATATCAAGAATTTTATTCTCTTTTATTGAATATTATTTCTTCATCAACAAATAGGTTGCTCATTATCTTCTTTTTTAAGATCAGAAAAATTGGTTGCTCATTCCATTGATTTTCATGGACTCTGACCTGTTTCCTTAAGGCGATCAGATTAATCACATGTTATGGTCATGATCCCATTTTCATTTCAAAAACTAAACTTAATACAGTATTCCATTTTTTTGGAGTTCATGTTCTTACGGGTAATCCTAGTTGCCTGGCTATCTTTCATATCACTTAAATTTCGAAAACTATAAGTTTTCTGATATCTTCCCATTTCCTCCGAGATCAATTTTCATTCCAAATATCGAATATATTCCATATATTCGAAATCTATTATATTTCTCTCCGGTTTTCTCATTCAAAACCAATATTTCGACACTATGAGTTGTCAAGCGAGAATCTGTTGCCATATTGGAAATTGATTTTGTTTCCAAAATTGTTTTCTTATTCCAAATATACGTTTAGTATATCTTATTTATTGATGTTTCTTGACTTCTTCTCCATTCTTATTTTTGCTCACCCGAAGTTTTTTAGACGAGTTAGAATCATATGTGTATACTGACTACAGTCAAAGTTAAAAACATAATCAGATGTAATTTCATCACGATTTCAAATTTGTTTTTCAATCTACCACTTGGTACTGTAATATCGATCAAATCCCTTTGCTTTGGGATCATACTCTAGAGGCCATTCATTGATAGCCTTACTAATGTTATCGACATCTGTAGACTATGTCACACATGGTCTTCCGAAATTTTCATTAGCAAGGTATGTCAGCTTAACAATTTTATGCTTTAATCAAATCTTCTTCTGTGATTTTAAAGTTACTAAGAAGTGATCTTTAGTACACATGGTGCTTGTGCTCTTTGCATGAGAGAAGCCTGGTGTACAGTTATTTATCTAACTCGTGTGTTGTATTGACTCACTTTGAATGGTCATTAAGCGACCATGATTGTCAGTAGATCATATTTTTGAGCTTTGGCATGTCGTAATTCGATTTACTTCTCTAAATCGTCCTTCTCATGCCTCTTTGTTATCCATCAAAGATGTTTCCTCATGTATGGATCTTTTTGTTCTTTGCTGTGAAGAACATTGATTTTAATTCCGAATATATCTTTCCATTTTCGGGTATCTCAAAACTTCAGAAAATATTCCCATAATATTCTGCTTCAATGTCGCAGTTTGTGTGACTTTTTTTTTTTTTTTTGGTCAGCTTTTCAATTGCAGTTGAACACTGTACGTAGTGTGTGGCTATATTATCTCAAGCCAACTTCAGCTTCTCCTTATATTTTGGCTCTCGTTATCTAATGCTTTCGTTGATCAGCTTTAAAAGGTGCAACTTCAAGGCATATTTTCTTAATGATGGCATACTGGTCTCTCTGTCTTTGTTAAGTTCTAATCTAGAATCAAGCTTCAGTATTGATCCTAAATCAATGGTAAATACCTGAAGGTTACTATTAATCCTCATCTAAGCTTTATTAGCTATGAATTAATCTTTAAAAACCAAGATAAGGAAGTGAAGCTCGTTTTCTTCCTGTTTTGTTATCTCTGTATAGTGCTTTGGTTAGTTTGATAAGCCATCACCTTATGGCAAACTAATTGAAACTCTAATAGTGGTTGTTTATTCACTACTCATTATTATTCTGGGCAGTTTTATTTTTGCGTGTTCATCACATATAGCTAGATTGTGATATGTTTAGCGGTATAATTTTTGATTGTTCATCACATATAGCTAGATTGTGATTTGTTTCAACAACTCGTACTCGTCAATATTTGTTTTGATCAGCAGTTTTCTTAGCAACAAATTTTTTTGTTTCCTCTAATTGTTGTTGTTGTTGGTACACCTGTGATTTCCCCCGCATCAACAATTTCATTTTAGACCAAGTTGGTAATCTTGGTTTTTTTCGAGATCAAAAATATCATTTTCTTTGGGTATTAATCCAAATTCAATTTTAAGAACAATTCCTCTTTGTGTTCTTTGTGTTCTTATCAATTTAATATCTTGATGATCAAGTTTTCCAGAGTTTCTTGCTACTCTAGAAAACAAGTGTGGTCGATTCTTTTTATCGTTTTTTTCTTTCTCCTAATAATCATTTCAGTCCGTTGATTTTCATGGACTCGGATAAAATTTCAATTTTAATTCCTCGTTAAAGCTAAAATTAGCTTTTCAATTGATTCTCATGGTCATGTTTGCTTCTTTTTTTTTCCGAATCAAGCCCATCCAATCCATTATTGTTCCAAAACATTTTTAAGTATGTCACATCATCTGGACAATGTTGAACGGTGGAGTTAAAGGCTTCTGCTACGATCAAGGTCCATTAAGTCAAGTTTTCATACACTAGTGGTGTTGTGGCATCTCAAGTAACTACTCCGATGATGTCCAAGTTATAGAGTGAAGACCGTACAAAAGAAGATCATAAAGATTGCTTCGCATTCATCTACTTCAACAACAGTTCAAGTTGAACATTTCAATTCTCTCCATGTCCAACTTGAGGGGGGGTGTTGGAATATCTCGTCCTATACAAGATAACCAAGTGAGGTGACCGTGAAGACTGTAGCCGTGCATTTGTGTGCACATATTGTGAAGATAAAGTCAGAGATATTTAGAAGACCAAGTCATTTTAATCTAGCTAGTACATCTGTTTACTATAGTTAGATTACCTAGTCAAGATAAGTTAAGTTTGTTATTATCTTCTAGGCTTTAGGGTTTACTAATAACCTTATAATTCCTATAAATAGGAATTCCAATGTAAATGTAAAACATCTCAGTATGTACTACTTTTGATCAATAAACAATCATCCCTACGGGGTTTCATCAGTGGATGTAGGTCGAGTGACCGAACCACTTTAATCTCTTGTCTCTCTTTTATTAACTCTGATCCTTACTCTTATCATAAATCTAATAAAAACACAGCTACTATTCAGAATAAGAGTACTCGTACTACCATATAATTTCCTCTTCTACCAATGACCAGGCGTTCCTTAAGTAGAACTTACGAAAAGCCTCTTGCCAAAGAATATGTTTCAGCGCTTGTGGAAAATCATCTGGTTTCATCTCAGCTGGCTTATCATCATCAGGGGCAATCCTTTCTTCCTTTTTCTTAATCATTTTTCCCCATTTTGCCAGATAATGCCCAGCCGCATCCGTACCCCATGAATTTGTCATTTGTACTATGTTTTTGCCACTAAGTTCCAGGAGAAGAGGCGCCACCAACCTCCCATCGCGACCCATGTATATAGAAATACCACTTTCACAGCTCTTGCAAATATAGTTGGCTCTGCATTTTTTACTAGAGCAGCGACGTGCATCATGAAAGAGAGCTGGAACCATAGCCGAATTACACTCGACATTGAGATAAGAACATTTATGTTTCTCAGCAAGTTGGACACCAGTCTTTATTCCCATGAATGCTTGATAAAAGAATGATTTTGCATCTTTTGAGAACTTGGCTGAAGCAATTATTGGCTTTGCATGCTCACTGCGTAAAATAACTCCATATCCTCCATAGCCTTGTTTCTTATTATAATAAGCATACACATTAATCAAGTCCTACTTCGTGGAACAAGTGACTCTTTCCATGAAGCAACCCATTCCTCTTGTGGGCATAAATTAGGAGACACGGGATAACTGAAGCCGCATCGACTCTCAAAGTCGATGACAATTTTTGCCAGCTCCTTCTTCTGCAAACATATTTATTGTCATTACGTCATCTAGAAATATACTGGAAAGAAAGATAACGTTTGGGGATGCGAAGGTTTCATATCCGAGCTCCTTATAATTGCATCAAAAGAAATTTGAAAAAATTCAATTTATTATTACTCACAGTTGGATATTCTGCATCTGCACCCTTACGGTCTTCATCTTTATTTGGATATTGATCTTCTGTGTAATCATATTCCACAGTACTCGTAGTAGAGGGAATCTTCTTCTGTTTCAAGACAAGATGCAGGAGGACGCAGCGTACTCCAATCAATACTGCCAAATTGCAAATCCTTCAGACACCTTTCTTCTCCGTGGTGCAATTTTTGAACAGGCTTGCTGAAGATTTGGGAGAAAAGAGACGCGACTATGAGCAATCAACTACATGCTTATATAAGCCAAAAAAACAGCATAACGAAAAATAAAAATAAGTCATTAGGTAGGACCAAAGCGGAGGCGGGGCATATATGATGACTTTGTATCGATGTGAGTGACGTTTTTTCAATTACACAAAAAAGATTGAATTTTGGTCCTGACACTGAAAAGACTAAGATGTCATCTAAATCAATTTCATTTTTTCCCTGCGTTTTCGTAAATAAAACCAAAGAGGAGGGAAATAAGGTATTAGAATATTTTCGTAAATAAACCAAAAAGAAGAGCACAACAAGAATGCATTTTTTATATATTTAAAAACCTCCGTATATTTCAAACTACAAGTCGTATTTTTATAAATTTTATATATTTGGAAAGCCCTTTAAATTAGCGCAATGAGCACAAACAATGATATCAAATTTTTGTTTTTCAATTTTTTTATTATTCTCCGATTTTGTATCTTTTCTCCTTAAAAATTAGGCATACTTTTAAAATTAGACATATCTTAAAAAAAATTGAAAAAAACTACAAGAAAAATAAAATGATTGACTAAGTATAAAAAAACAACTAATTTTAAAATGAAAAAGCCAACATATGGTGTTGAATCACCACCAAATTATTTGCAAAGTAAAAATATACCACTGGCCTACAATGCGGAAAAATGATACTTTTGCGTCAGTGTTTTGGAAAAATTATACCTTCGTCTTAGTCTCGGGAAAAATAATATTTTCACCCTACGACGGAACTAAATCATAACACAAAATTTAGTTTTTACGTCAATTTTTTCTATTCGACCATCCCACCGTGGTAGCGGTAATCTAGTATAATAAACAGATCACGAGAAGAATGAATACCTTGTTTGCATCGTCACGCGCAAAATTCAGAATATATCTGAAAGAAGCGGCAGGTATTTTGATAGATAAATTGATTGTTTAATTGGCGTCGTCAACCACCTAAATCCTTTGAATTGGGGTTAAGCCACCAAACTAAGCAAAGCTTATAAATATTGATCGAATTGAATGCAGCAACTTAGAACAAAGTATGAATATATAGAGGACATAATTTCAGTCCTGAACAAATAAGGGAAACATAAAGTAAAGGTATATTAGAATTAGTTTTATTGCCTGCTTTAGCATAGGTGCCCACTAAAAGTAACCTAACACTAGGAGGACGATCACCGGCCTCTCTTCAGATGCAGGTGCTGCCAGAATCCTTTATTCTTCTC
>JAJJWW010010773.1:0-59224 GCA_023531295.1 Papaver armeniacum | reverse complement strand
ATCTGATCTTTACTTTATTCTATCAGTCTTAGTGTAGGATCATAATATCGCAACGTACAAGACTCGCGGGATTAATAAACAACGCTGTCGCGAGGCGCCAGGGAGCTAAAATAAACGACGCAATGAATAACGACCAAGGCAAAACATAAAGAAGACGTGAGACCTGGCGAGGGTTAAGAAGTGTCGCGAGAGTGAATGTTTGTGCATCTCGCGACACTTCGCGAGACATTCCCGAAAATAAAGGGTAGCTTAGCCGTCATCCACTATGTATTACCCTATATAAGGGCTAAATGAGTCTCAGTAAAGAGAGAGATCTTTTTGGAATTGTTGGGCAAGTCATTAGAGAGAGAAAGTTTAAGAGTGTTTTAATTTCTAAGTGTAATTCTATTTTCTTGTGTAAACAATTCATGGATTCAATCAATAAATATTCTTGATCTTACATCTTTCAATGGACTAATTAAGCAAAATCGAGTAAGGGTGTAGTGTGGGAAATCCACGCTACTACATATGCGCTAGAAACAGGGGATTTCATTTGTAAAAGAGAGAAAATTGCAATTAAAAACTGTTTGAATCAGAAAATGAGAAAGGAAAATCTTAAATCGGATGAAAAGATATGGCATGCAAAGACGCATTACACAAGAGTAATAATTAGTGAATTTCATGAAAATATCAGAGGAAGAATACACAAACGAGATTTTGAAGGAAAGAAGATTACGGATAGAGAAATAATATCACCTTTGAAGGATTGGGAGAAGCAAGAGATAACTTTTACGGCGGAGGAAATACCCAAAGAAAATTTGGATCACGCGTCTCCACTGGTGATCGCAATAAACGCGTATAAGGAAGGAAAGGAATTAGAGAACACAGTGAAAACATGGGTAGTGAATGGAGTTTTAATTGATACAGGGAGTCTGGTGAATATCATGTTTTATCACGCCTACAAAAAGATGGGATTTAAAGACGAAGATATGATTTTCGCGGCGTACAATATTCAAGGTTTTGGTAAATCTATAACAAAAGTTAAAGGGGAGATAGAAATACGTGTTCCATTAGGAGGAATCGAAACACAGTGACGTTGAGTGTAGTGGATATGGAATCACCGTATAACATATTACTAGGAAGACCATGGGTACATGCAATAAAAGCTGTGGCGTCGACGCTTCATCAATGTATTAAATTTCCTACACCAACCGGAGTCAGCGAGATCAAAGGGGATGCTGCTAAAGGAAGGATATATTATCAAAATGAAGTAAAATGTTACGAAGAACAAGTGAACAAGCGAAAGAATATATCAAAATATCGCAAAAAGATGGCGAGGGCGGCTAAGAAAGAAGAAGAGTTCGTAGTTTACATGATCGAAGCGAAGGAAGGAAAAGGCATACCTAGCGAGATCTCTGGAGAAGAAAATGATCCCGCGAAAGAACCGAAAGGACCAACCCCTATGGGAGAACCGAAGGCCGCCACGATTCATGTGCAGAGCAAACCAAAGAAGTGAATATTGGAACTAAGGAAAAACCCAAGATGCTAAAGATTGGAACTAGCATGGGAGCGGAAGAAGAGAAAAGAACCACCGATCTATTGCGGAATTATAAAGATATCTTCGCATGGGATATGGATGAAGTGCCCGGTATAGATCCATCGAGAGCTTTGTCACAAGTTGGAAATTGATAAAAATGTGAAGCCATTCAAACAAAGAATTAGAAAGATAGCAACAAAGATATCACCCACAGATAGAAGAAGAACCGAGAAGATGCCGGATGCGGAATTATTAGACAAGCAAAGTATCCCGAATGGATAGCGAACATGGTTATAGTTCCAAAAAAGAACAAGGGAATAAGGATTTGCATTGATTTCACCGATCTAAATAAAGCTTGCCCTAAAGACAGCTTTCCATTACTGGACATTCCGCAATTGGTCGAATCAAAAATGGGAACGAAAGAGTATCATCGCCGGACGGATACAAAGGTTACAATCAAATTCCTCTCGCCGAGGAAGACCAAGAGCACACCGCTTTCTTCGCTCCAAGAGGATTATACTTTGTTATACTAAAATGCCGTTTGGTTTGCGAAATGCTTTGGAGCAACGTATCAAAGGATGGTAGAAAATGTATTCGCAGAATGGATACATAAAACACTAGAGGTATACGTAGATGACATGCTAGTGAAAAGTAAAAAGGCGTAGATGATCACGTGCGAGACTTGAAAGAAATTTTTGAACAAATGAGGCGTTTCAACATCAAAGTCAATCCGAGAGAAATGTACCTTCGGAGTTGCGTCGGGGAAGTTCTTGGGTTATATTATATCAAAGGAAGGAATACATGTTGACCGGAGAAAGTAAAAGCGATTCGCGATATGCCGACACCCGCGACGATGAAAGGATGTTCAAAAGCTGAATGGGTTACTAGCATCATTAGGAAGATTCATCTCGCGGTCATCCGATAAGTGTAAACACTTTTTCAAAGGTTCTCGAAAAAAAGGATCGAAATTTAAGTGGACGGACGAATGTGAAAAGGCTTTACAAGGGATCAAAGAGCATTTAATGGATATATCCATTATGCAAAAAGCGAGAACCGGAGAGGAATTATTAATATACCTCGCGACAACATCGCATGCCTTAAGTGCGCTTTTTACTGCGAATGGACGCAGGAGTAGAAAAACCAATCTATTATATCAAAGCAAAACTTTTAATGCCGAGAAAGAAATTATTCAAGATTGAAAAACTAATCCTCGGGCGTTAGTCTATGCGTCGTTTAAACTTCGCATATATTTTCAGCACATATCTTTGTTAGAGTGGTAACGAAGGTACCAATCGAGTCGGTAATGAAAAATTCAAAAAGATCGGAAGAGTCGAAAGATGGAATGCTCAAATAAGCCATTACAAACTCAAATATGAAATATTATCTTCAACCAAGTCACGGGTTGTCGCAGATTTTCTGTGCGAATTTCCTTTGGAGGAAGATGAAGCAAAGTGGATGAAATGATGGATGTAGAAGAAGAGCATGGAAATCCAAAAGATTTGTTAACCGAGCCGTATCGGTGGGAAATATTAGTGGATGGATCATCCAATGGAGAAGGTAAAGGAGTGGGAATTGTTGTGATTTCGCCAGAAGGCAATAAGTTAGCTTTTGCTTTTAGATTGGAATTTGAGTCTACCAATAATGAAACGGAGTATGAAGCTATAATACATGCCCTACGATTCGCAATAGAAATGAAATTGGAGAATGTGAGGATTACCAAAGTGACTCGCAATTGGCAATTTGTCGATAATGAGAAGTATGCTACAAATGATCCATCTCTACGTAAATACAGGAAGCTTGTAGAAGTGTTGTCAAGACGGATGCCGAAAATAAAATGGAGGCACATATCGAGGAGAGATAATAGACTCAGACGCTTTTGCCTTTATATCAAGTATGATGACAGACCCAACTGCGAGGAATATCAAAATACAGACACTACTGGCGCCATCAATTAATAAAGAGGAGGGACAAGAAGCAGATATAATGATGGTGGTAGATGAAATGCCATGTCGCGAGGAAGATTGGAGAGTAGAACTTCACGCGTACTTAATGAAAGGCGAGGTACCGAGAAATAGATTGGAAGCACACAAGTTAAAGAGCCGGGCAACAAATTATGAATTACTGATGGCGTGCTTTATCGGCGTTCTTTGACTGGACCTTCGCCCCCGATGTCTAACAAGGAAAGAAGGAGAAACCATATTGAAAATGCTGCATAGTGGGGATGCCGGAAATCATAGCGGCGGAGGTCTTTGGCACATAAGGCAAAGACGCAAGGATATTATTGGCCATATATGCATGAGGACGCGAGAGCAATAGCGAGACGCTGCGAAGATTGTCAAAGACATGGGAAGAAGATACATGCACCGGAGCACCGTTAAATTCTTCAAGAAGTGTGTGGCCTTTTGGAAAATGGGGTTTAGACATTGTGGGACCATTCTTACCGGAACAGGACAAAAAGATACTTAATTGTCGCAACGGACTATTTCACAAAATGGGCGGGTGAAAGCGGTCCAAAGACATTCGCGATAAGGATATTTTTACTTTCATATTTGAAAATATTATATGCAGATTTGGGATCCCTGCACAATTGGTATCTGATAACGGGAAGCAGTTTGAAGGGCAAAATATAGAGTTGTTGCTCAATGCATTTCAGATAAGATGTGGAAAATCAACTCCATTATATCCACAAGCTAATGGTCAAGCGGAGGCAACAAACAAAACAATTGCCGATATATTGAAGAAAAAGTTGGAAGGACACAATAGGGGATGGTGCGAACAAGTACCCAATGCAGTATGGGCCTATAATACAACTAGAAGAGAAGCCACAGGAATGTCCCCTTTTTGCTTAACTTACGGGGTTGAAGCAGTACTCCCAACAGAGGTCGTGATTCCGACAACCAAAAAGAGAGCAGGGAGAAAATCTTAGCGCAGACAACATTCTAATCAAGTTGGATGAATTGGAAGAAAAAACGAGAAAGCCTTGCGACACATGGAGAATTATCGCGAAGACTGGCTAGGGAATATAACAAGCGTGTAAAAATACGTGAGTTCCAACCAGGAGACTTGGTGTTGCGAGAAACCCCAATATATCAACGTGAAAGTGGAGGCAAATTGGCGAGAAAATGGGATGGACCTTATATCATCAAAGAGGTAGTTGGTACAGGGGCATATAGATTGATGGATCCCGAAGGAAGAGATGTGGGACAAAAATTGGATAGACCATGGAATAGGTTATATCTAAAGAAATATTACCCGTAAAATGAGAGAGGAAAAAGGAATCAAGATGAAGTACTTCTTCGCAAGATATTTGCGACATTCAAGAAAATGCAGAGAAAATCCGCGAAGATCTCGCGACAAGAATAACAAAAAGTCATGAATGGCTTAACAAAACAACAAGAGATAACGAATGATTAAATGAATGAATTGGCGAATATCTCGCAAACAAAATAGCAAATGATGAAGAATGATTGAATAAAAGAATGAATGAATGGGACGAACCTTTATGGCGTACACCCTAGTTCGCGAATAACATTTCGTAAGAGGCAAATGTAAGACCTAAAGTGCGTCATATAAGGGGGTATCTCTCGACATGGCTCGGGGGGAAGGTTACACCGCTCCCCGGCCTCGAGTCATGAAAATTTGGGGCCCATGAAAGCCTATCCTGGGGAGATACCTTGGATTCCCAACTATATATGTAGGTTATACTCCTGGTTGGGAGGCCGAGGGTCTCTTCTTAGGAGTCGTGTATGCTCAAGGCGCCGAGGTACACGGTTGAGCTGCAGTGCCCGGATGGATGAACCTACCCCGGCCATTCTTGGCAAGTCTTGGCATATGTTGCACTCGCCCAAGAAAACTCCACTTAGGGTGCAGCCTCGTAACCATAAACCCTATAGGTATAAGGGATAAGAGGCTGCGAAAACAACTCGGTTGTTGTTAAGACCGGATGGGAGGAGCTAGTCTTGTATGGCCGATGTTTCGCCTCCTTGAAGGGGCAACCTAGAGATGATAAGGGCGACGCTCTCCATTAGGGGGAGTGTCAAACAGACGCAAATGTCATAAGGCTATGTTTTCGCAAGAGAATGTAGGCTTGTCATATTTGTGCAATGATCTGCAGAGGCAATAATACTAACGCGAGGGTAAGGCGAGATCAATGGGTCTTTGCACGAAAGTGTACGGACGTCCCCGCGATTTCGTCGCACGACGGCAATATCATGGGGCTTTATGTTCGCAAGGATATCTAGGCCTGTCATATTGTCGCAACTAAAACATCTACTGGAGAGGCAAAAATACTTGAAAAATGATAAGGCAAGATCAATGGGTCTTTACATGCAAGTGTAAAGACGTCCCTCGCGATTTTGTCGCTATGAAAGGTGGCGGGGAAGACCTCTAATTAGGGAGGTCTAACTTGGAAGACCACACAAAAATGATAAGGCAAGGTCAATGAGCCTCTGCATGAAAATGTAAAGACGTCCTGCGACTTTGTCGCAGTGAGAAGAATTAAAATCAAATCCCTGATTGGGATGGATTTACTTAATAAAAAATTCAATAAGCGAACATGCTCGCAAGGTGGTCTTAACTAAGAAATGAAGAAAGAAATATGGGAATTACTCAATCAAAGAGTTAAATCATTCACACAAAAAGGAATTCTGGCAAATTACAAAGAGAATTTAACTCTCTACTTCAGCATTATCAAATACAGAGGATGGTTGAGACTTTTCTGCGCCCTTATCAGCTTCGCTTCCTTCAATTGGTGGATTTTCATCAGAAATGTTTTCATCACCTTCGTTCTTGCCAGTTATTGGATTTTCATCAGGAGTCTTTCTATTTGGATCTTCATCGACAACTTCCTTATCAGGGAGATCTTCGCAGCTTTCATATTCATAGTCACTATCAGGAGCATGGGGAACTTCATCATCACTTACTTCCAAAGGATCGACGTGAATAGGATCAAGAGACTTCGACAGCAAAATATTATTCACAAGAACTTCCGCTTTAAGAGGGAATTGGCGAAGCAATGCCTTTTGACGATTCTTACTATCAATGTCCTTACAATAAGACATATAATCAAATCTTCGCTCCGCACGGTCGCGAGAACGAGCAAAAGACGCGAGAGTAGTCCGTTTTCCTTGCGAATTTTAGAATAATCGGACACGAGGGTGGAGATAGTGGAGCGAAGCTTTCTCTCGAGTCCGCATAACAAATACACAAGATCAGAGAAAATTCTTATCGAACATTATTGGCATTCTCAGGGTAATAAAGCATTCATGAAATAAATACATAAATTAAGATAGTCAAATAATTTAACTACCTTCCTTTTGAGAAGTAAGATGTTGAATTAAAGCTGCGAAATTATTCCCCAAGCGGTCCATGACATCATCAAATGAATCTCCCACTAAGCCTTTCAATCGAGATCGCAAATTCTTTTCATTGGAAACAAGTATGGAGTTTTCTGGTCGCCGAGTAGAGTTGGATTTTTCTAATTTGACACATTGTTCTTGGAATTGCTTCGCTTTTACACTCAAAGTTATTCTACCTTGAATAAGTTTATCTCTCTCGTGATAATTTCTTCAAGTTGGTTTTTCAAAGTATGTTTAGCTTGTTCGTGTTCTTCACATAACTTTTGACAAGCATTATATCTGCTGTGAGTAGCTCGCCATCTTATTCAACAGAGAACGTTTCTCTTGAGAAAGAGTTCGATTCTCATATGATAAAGTTTCCAACTCCAAATTAGTTTTAGTCAAAGCATAAGAGAGGCGAGATAAGTCATTACTTAATGAGACTTGCTTTTGCGATAAATCAAAATTCTCTTTAGACAAGTTATTTATTTGATCAGCTGCATAGGTATGAAGATTATCTAAGAGATTATACTGCTCCATCCAAGCATCTCTTTCAACTCGAACTTCTTCAACGATAGACTCCGTCTGATATATCTCCATTATTCGTTTCTGGTTTAATACTTTGAGGACGAGCAAGGGTTTGAGTTGTAAAAAAAAAAAAAAAAAAAAAAAAAAATGAGGGGATGGCGAGAGCATACCTTTTAATTCTTCATTCTTCTTGCGAAGATTATCACGATCTAGTGAGATACTGAGAAATTTTTGATTTTCAAGGTGGAGATTATTGCACTTCACAGCCATAACTTGGAGATCATCCTTCAGCTTATTAATCTCTTGAACTAAAGATGCTTGCGAGACTCTCTCAGGACCAAGATGCTTACTTAAAATCTCGCAGACATTCAATTTGACAGGATCAGTAGAAGTCTTTTTGGCATCATTCACGAGATCAGAAAGGACCTTAAAGGCCACATCTATCCCCTCCAAATTTTCCGCAGTTAGAGGAATTTGTTCAAACAAAGAAGACGAGTCGACCTTTGTCAAAGGAACCTCATGAGAAGAGGAGGTTTCAGGGAGAGAAGTGATTGGAGAAATAGCAGGGATATTGATAGCAGGAGGAGGTATAAGATCATTTGTAGGAGTAGGGACAGCTTATAAGGAACTTGGTCTATGAGGAGTTGAGGTATAGAAATATTGTCGTTGGTAATATTACCAGGGGAAGGGGGCACAAAATTATCTTGCGAAGATTTCGCAGCAGGAGACGAAGGTGTGAATGAAGGAAATGGAACGTCGGGGTAACAGGTTTGGGAGTAGCGAGGCCTTTTGGGAGTATGACTCCGTAGTTTTATCATCCCTTCCCGAATGACAAATTAAATAAGGAACAGAGGCAACAACATATTGTTGATAAATAAAAACAAATGTTTCTTGAATACCTTGTCACTTGCGCACTCTTTTTGAAGCCATAGATTTTGCTCGCTGTGAAGTGGGCTTTGGTTGTGCGAGGATTCTTGTTGCTAAGTAGATTTCGATGGCGAGCCCAAAGAAAGAAGAGGGGTCCTTCACGATAAACTTAGTTCGGGTTGGTTCTTGCTAAACAACAATGGCGAGAAAAGAAAACTACAAAGTTAATCATACCATTGTGATTTCAACAAAGAAAGCTAATCTCAAATTTGATCAACCACAAAATCAGCCAGATGTGGCAAAATTAACAAACCTGGACGCCATGAGAGTAACAACTGATAGAGAATAGCAAAAGTGGTGAAGAAGATGGTAAGAGACAATAATAGGTAAACACTTGCAGAACGATGAAGAAGATGAAAAAGAAAAGGAAAATTCTTCACAGGGGGTGCTCCTATAAATAGATGAGAAAAAATGTTATGACCGGTTAACATTAAATACACCGGTAAAAGAGGTAAATATAGACACGTGTAAACGGTCACTACTAAATCCAAGGAAGCCGTAACGAAAAGAACTTTAGTAGAATCTAAATATACAACATATTTCTTAGTAGGCGAGAATAGTCAAGAAATTGATTATTTTCTGCAATTCATGAGGCAAGAAACAACACTTCGTATATATACTATAAAGAAGCTTCGGAACTTTACAAAAGAATAGAGGCAAGTACGTACTTTTCAAGACCAGTATTCTTTTGCTCGTTCCTTCATCAACAAAGATCAAAGATTACTACCACAACAGATTTTTCCTTAAAGATCGCTCTTCAAGCAATATTTAAGGAAAAAGAGGCAAGATGTAGGATCATAATATCGCAACGTACAAGACTCGCGGGATTAATAAACAACGCTGTCGCGAGGCAGTCGCAGGAGCTAAAATAAACGACGCAATGAATAACGACCGGCAAAACATAAAGAAGACGTGAGACTGGCGAGGGTTAAGAAGTGTCGCGAGTGAATGTTTGTGCATCCGCGACACTTCACGAGACATTCCCGAAAATAAAGGGTAGCTTAGTTTGTCATCCACTATGTATTACCCTATATAAAGGGCTAAATGAGTCTCAGAAAATGAGAGATCTTTTTGGAATTGTTGGGCAAGTCATTAGGAGAGAGAAAGTTTAAGAGTGTTTTAATTTCTAAGTGTAATTCTATTTTCTTGTGTAAACAATTCATGGATTCAATCAATAAATATTCTTGATCTTACATCTTTCAATGGACTAATTAAGCAAAATCGAGTAAGGGGTGTAGTGTGGGAAATCCTGCTACTACACTTAGTATTTGTATGCCAGCTTATAAATCCGTAACAATTGCTAACTCATTGCCAAAACCAATCCTACAGGAGCACCCTTCCTTAAGCAAGAGCGAAAGATCAAATATTTGTGGGGTCAAGGAACCGCAAAAAATCTCTATGTTGTTGTACATAATGAATTCCATTCATTACGAGTAGTTTGACTGGTCATTTTCTTTCAATGTGATTAGAGTCGCATAAGCTTCCAAAGTATTGTAGTAAAACCCGATATCACCGGATATCATTGGACTTTACTTCCCAAAGAGAGTGGTGTTCTCATGGAAGCTTTAGAACTGCAACGACTAACACAATTTAATTTATACGATATAAACCATCGTACCCAATTTATTTTATACTACCGTGTTAGTATGATACCCAATTAGTTTTATATGATCATTGTCGATATGATACCCAATTTATTAAGTATGATCATCTGAAACATGTTACCAATTTATTTTATCGTGTTATTTTTTGTTTGGACAAATAGTTATAGTTTCGGCTTGGTTGGATTGGATTCTACTAAGAACTCATCTCCTGTATTCGATTATACATTTGGAGGCCATGAACATTACAATTGCTAATGATACAAAACTTTGAGTTTTTATTTATAGATAGAGATCATACTCAACTTTGGAGTTTTCATTTATAGATGAGATCGGTATGTTGCTCTGCTGGGTAGAGTAAAGAAGCTTATGTTAGAGACGGAATAGATCTTTTCATAATTAATTACCCATATACAATCTGGATCCTCGTAAAGAACCAATTTCAAAACCCATATTTTTAGGCTAACTATGGTTGGACTATTAACTTTGATTAAGGGGTAAATAAGACAGAAAATAATGAAACTTAATAAACACGAATTTAACAAAATCGGTTTTTCCGTCAATACAAAGTTGACTGGAAACTAGTCATCCCATGAGGGTTGACTGAAATGTAGGGATTTCAACGAGGATTGCTCTTTTTTTCAAGATAAATATACAAAACACGAACGACCATGAAAAGATATTTTTGTTTGATGCATGTTATTTCTTTTCTTTGTCATTTGTCTTCCTTTTACTAGAAGCATAAGGACTGCAAATTATTTTTCAAGGAAAATGAATGGTAGTGCCAAGATTACAAAACCAGAATACTTGAAAGTAAAAATTTGCAGCAAAAAATTAAATAAATATTCAAGCAATAAAGGAAGGAAAACAACAATTTTGGTGGGTGAAATTACGATTTCTATTTAAAGATCATCCTTTTTGGTACACTTAGGGTGGGACTCAAATCCATCGTACTAGTCTACTACTACTGACAAATTAATACGAATTCTAGAATGTACGCAAACCCCGTACGTACTTGAAAGAGATAAAACGATGTAGAAAAGTGCCGAGCCGACGATGTCATTCGGTTATTGAACTTATTATTTAAGTTACGTTTGATAAAATTACCTTCGAGTCTTTGACAGTAGTTAATTGCATTGTGTTAGAAAGAGTTAATTTGATTAGTGTTGTCTTTACGGGGGTTATGATCAGTAGTTCCACACCTACCGGGAGATAATCTCGTGGATTCTCCCGGCGGAGACAAATTTGTGGTGGGCTCCCACAGGAGCTGAGCAGGGGGGCAGTGTTTAGTGGTGGGTGGTCAATGACTCGCCTAAAGTCTATCATATCCTAATAATTCAAATATTTAGCAGCAATTCCTTCAAGCGTTTTGATGACATCTCTTGGACCGTATTTCGAAACATCATTCCCTTTTAATACATGGTAGGAGAGACATGGACGAATACTTTTATCAATGGCGTGTTGTCAAATTATCTTCCCATTTGTTCCAGTTCGTCAAGTTATGTGAATAACGTATGAGCCGCTTCCGAGTAGAGTGGAAACTGTATACTCCTATTCAAACCGATTGCGAACTCTAGTTTGTCTTCTGCATGCGTTCATTCTTGAGAGATAATTTGAATGCTTCTTCTACTTGATATAGTCATGATGCACGCGTATAAAACCATAAAACATCTTATAGGGACGAAACTATCCTGATTTGAACCGTCACATCCTCAGTCAGGATAGTTGCAATTGCTGAATACGGAGAAGATGCCGACAAAGGAGAATTTAACGAGACTGAAGAGAGATGCGAGATTTCTCGAATCACAGACGATTCCATTTCATGATTTTGAAGGCCGAACTCTAATCTCATAGTCCCCAAGTAATAACATGTTGTGAGGTGGGTTTGAGGAGTTGAATGGTTTTAATTTGTCCCAATCTTTAGAGACTCTTGTGTTGATTGTTTCTAAAGTTTGTCCGGAAATTGGATGTCTGGGTCACCTCATGTTGGTCATGTAGGTGCGTGACGCACGAATCTTCATTAGTCCCCAGTTTGATATAGGATTAGGGATTCTCATTGACTCGATCGGGATGCTTGGAAAATAAAATAAGACCCTTGTATGAGATTGAGTCTTCAAGGTGGGCAAGCGACAATCTATGGGTTAGAGACGTCCATGGAGAATCATATCGAGGTACTGGCTGCATGTGTCTTCCAACACAATATGAAGCTGTTGTTCGGCCTCTACTAGGTGTCTTGACAAGGATTCATGCGAACTTATGTAGTCGAATCAACTATCGAGATCTATCTTTCTTCTGGGAGATAGTAAACCAAAATTAAGAACATTGTACGCCTTCTAGGACTAGCAAAACTACGGATGTGGCTGAACAATCGATTTGGGGTGACTTTGTTGATGGGATGGTTCTCTGGAAATCTTCTAGGCATTTCTTCACGCGGTAGAATCGTATTTTGATATGAGGAAGTTGTACGTGATCATCATATCTTTCCCTTCGCTCATCGCGTCTGAGCCTGACTCATGGAATAACATGTCAAGCGGATTTTCTCGATAAAAGAGACTTTGACCGAGGGAACTGCAAGTATATGTCTGAATGAGTAATGTGTATCCTGAAGCTATGGTCTCGGATCCTTCTCTTGTTTTACTTCAGTGACAGTAGCTGGTTGTAGCTGTATGTCGAGTAACGTAGTTTTATCTGAATTGTTGGCCTCACTTCAGATTTCTTTTCCCTTGGTAGGTTCAGGTGCGAAGATATTCTCCTTCTTGGGTGAACTGAGGTCCCATCGGAAAATGATACTGGATAATCGTTGGTGTAGCCGAGATAAAGGCTCATCGAGACTTAGTCGTACAATTGCTAGGATTCCTCTTCTTTCTGACGGGACGGGTGTTGAGATAGCATATTGACCGGCGGCTTTGAATCTTTGGATAAGTATGAGCTTTGCCCGAGCAATATCTTGGAAGCTAGTCTCATCTTATAATTTTTCATGTTCTAGTCATGATCCCCTGAAACAGGAAACGACAAGATGCATCTCGGTTGGCAATTTATGACCTTATGTGGCTCTGCAACCCTTTTGTCTAGGTCACGAATTTTTTGGAACCTTTCCAAGTTTTCGCTAAGTTTATCCTGTAAACGACGAAAAGACAAATTCGACAGAAAAATAACTACGTCAATCTGATACAGAATGAAAGAGTTATAAGTAAAATAATAGAGGGAAGTAAACTTCCTGAGTTCCCTGTGATCGATTGAGGGCCCTTGACCTAAACGAATTTTGGAGCAAATATTCGTCAGAATCTCCAAGTTCAGATCATCACTGGTCTTGGAGAGAGATGGGGTCAGCTAGATGGTTGCTCCTTTACTCTGTCGCATTCGTAACGAGCTTCGTCTTCTCCGGTGAGGTCGATTGCAGACAGACTGGATCCCGTCCATGCTTTTCTCTTCAGCTTTAGTACTCCTTCTTTAGGAAACGTTTACTCGATCTGATTTGTTGGATCCATCCCTACTAGTGACTCTAAATGTCAATCTGAGATTTTATAAGATTTTGTTGAGTCCCCAGAAGCTCGCCTTGGTCCTTACCCAACGTTTCCAAGGATTAACGGTAGATTTTTATGAAAATAGGTTACTAGGGCGTTTTTTTATGCAGTAAGAGATTCAGGCGATCCGGGACACACTAACCTATTTACTAAGGTCAACCTCGAAAGAGACAGAAAGTGCTGGTAGGGATAACTCTCTCGGCTAAGTCTCTAGTGGATTTATAGAGACTGAATCAATGGAACATTTTTGTGTTTGGATTGATGAAATCGGCTTCCTTCCTAAGAGACCATGATTTAGATATCTAACTGAGTAAACACCTCCCACTGTGGTCGCCAAAATGTAGTTACCTAAAATCTGAGAGAGGTTAGAAGTGGGATTTTAAGGTTTCTGAAAGTGAGTTACGGGAGGTTGAGCACGAACAGTCTTCACCTAAACCACGCACAGTGGTCGTTCAAAGGCTGCTTCAGTCACATAGAAGAGATTTAGGGCTGGTCTTAGGGAGGGAAGCAGATGAAGAGAGAGATCAAAGAATTCAAGGGTTTGAAGAAGAATTGCTCTGAGAGGTTATGAGAAAGATGATAGTAGCTTGGAGAAATAGATGACCTATTTATAGTTGAATATTCTCTAATCTCGCGTCGGTGAAGATAAGGATTGCTTTAGTGTGCGTGCGAATAATTCTCCCGTCTCTTCAGGAATAGAGATAAACTAGGTTGAGTTTATCTTATTATTCCACTGCCTTTACTCTCTTATGTGGTGACAAATAAGCCGGGTATTTCTCACACGTGTCGTAGACCACTAGACCAAAACCCTAATTGTCATCCCCCATTTGTGTGAAGTCGAGTCGACCTTTGTGATGACGTGTTGAGAGAAAATATTATCTTTAGCCGAGTTGGCCGAGATAGAGAGATATTCTACGATTTGCAAGAATGGCTAGGATGAGTCACGTGAAAAGACATGGGATGCCTCAGAATTCGTGTGAAGAGAAGGTTCGATTCCTACATGAGGCTCATGCCTACCATGGGAAATATTCAGCCTTATCTAAGATTTGTAGAGAGATTTGAATCTCTCTGAGATTTTTCAGATAGATTTGAATCTCTCCGAGATTTTGCTGAGAGATTTGAATCTCTCCGATATTTTGAGAAGATATGTGAATCTCTTTGAGATTTTGTGGAGAGATGTGAATCTCTCTGAGATTTTGCGGAGAGATGTGAATCTCTCTGGGATTTTGAGGACGGACCAAAATCTCTATGAGGATTTTCTTAACAGATATGAATCTCTATGTGGTCAGCTGGGACTCGTCCTGAAGAGAGAGAAAGTGCTTTGTATGCCCGATTAATGTCTCTGCGAGACTTTGGCTCACTTGTATTTGACCAGCGTATCTTGCAGAGATGTGCTAGGAATCATTTGTGTCTGTATTTATGGGGCCGACATGACCAGTGTATCTCGGAAGGATGTTCTAGGAGTTTGTCGAAAGGGCCCAGAGGAAGAATAACCAGTGTATCTCGCGGGGATGTTCTAGGAGTGAGTCGTGATTACAGGAGACATGTATGTCTCTGCTATGGGTCATAAGTCCGTCGGGGATGTTTTTACGCATCTACGAGCCTACATGACTAGCATTATCTCGCAGGGATGTATACTATAAATCATGGCATCACAATCAGAGCTGCGTCTCACGAAGACATGTCTTTGGAATTGTGATTGTTAAAGTTCATAAGTCTGGGGGACGTTTTATGCTCTCTGAGAACCTACGTGACCAGCAGAATCTCATCGAGGATGTGCGCTAGGAATCACGGCATCACGACCAGCGGTGTCTTGCAGGGACATATACTAGAAATCGTGGCTATTGGTGCCTTGAGGACCAAGGGCTTAATCTCTCCTGTGAGAGTTGAGTTTTGTCCATGGTTTTGAAATGACTCTTTCTCCCCTTGTCCAAATTTCACCATCTACACCCTCAAACCAAGTCTTATAAGGGGAGCTCTTCCAATTTCATTGCCACATTATGGGATTAGCAAGTCCAGTGGTGGAGAAAAAATATCAATATTAAAACAAAGTCTTATAGGGAGAGCTCTTGGTGCTTCGTCTTAACCAACAAAATTAACCACTAGACAAAATAACTCAAGTTTACTAAGCTCTTATTCAAAGTTGTCAGATCGAGCATCAAGAGACTTGAAGCGTTATATTGGATTCCTAGTTACCTTTCACGATACCTTACAAGATAGCTTGTAAAATTCATATTTAAACTGGTAGGATGGGAAAAGAGTTTTTCCTACAGGTATAGCTGCAAGTGCACAGTGCCTATTGGAGGCAGGGCAAGTACAGGTCGAATCCTCAGAGATTTGGGGTTGTGTAGAGTTGATCTCAAGCTATACTAACTGATTTCTAAAGTAGTTAACACAAATATGGGTTATTTTTGGTGTCCGTACGACAAGGAGTTGTGTGACTCTAATCTAAGGTAACAAATTATCAAAGGATGTTGTAACAGTTGGCTGAGGGTACTAGGGTGATTGAATCCACCCTCTAATCCTATGCTAAGGTAATGCAAATTATCACTTTGTTCTTATGCCTTCCCTTGAAGGCCTCAGATGGATATTTGTCTAACTAACTCTCCTTACTTACTCCTAGTATCAATGGTCTTCTTACAGTACCATTGATCACAAGTAAATTTAGTTCACTAGCTAACCATTTTCCTAAGCAATACACACAATAAGAACAAGCTGAGAATCTGATTACTTTCACATTAAATCAAAGGGTTTCATCTGCACCTTAGCAGAGCGAATTAGAACATCATGCAAAACTAAAACAGACTTGAAAATAAATTACAAATTAAAACCCTAAAATTGACTGTTTCTCTCACAGAAGAACATCTCATTTTATATCTCTCAATCACTCAAACTTGCAATTAATGAATACCCTGACCTGTTCCCTCCTTGATTTCAGCTCTGAACTCCATTAATTTGATGTTGGAGAAAACCCTAGCTCCAACTATCTCTAACTTAGCTTCTAGGGTGGAGAAGCTATGATGGAGATAGTTTTATCTAGAGCGGCGGAGCAGGCGGCTGCGTTGTTGCTGCTGGTATCGGGAGAAGAGATGGTGAAGGAGGTGAGGTGGTTCTGCAACTGGTCGGGTGAAAGAGATGGAATTCTCTGGTGTTGTCGGGAGAAGAAGAGAGAAATGAAGGTGAGGGGATTGTTTGGTTCGATGGGTGAAGGTGTAGGTGGATGTGGTGTAGGGCGGATGCAGCGAATGGTGATGTGAGGGACGCAGCGACCGTTGGATGTGGAAGGGTCGGATCTCACGGTTCAAATGGAACGGGCTTGGATCCGGGTTATGGGCTGGGTCTTGGATGCTCGAGCCCATGTCTTGTAAATGGGTTGCTACTTGTTGGGTTGCAACCGATGCGCGCGCGTGAACTTTGGCTTTCGCTCCATAGACGCTCGTCTCCAATTTTTCTCTCTTTTGGATCCTTAGTTTCTCCGAGCTTTATTTACTACCTAAAAACACAAAATTAATTAGTACAAATATTTATTCTTGAAAACAGGGAAAATACGAGAATTTGGGATAATATCCGATTTCGAGCACAAAAGATGAGTTAAATGCCAATAAAAGGTGTAGAAATATGCAATATTTGGCACTCATCAAATACCCCCAAACCTGAATTTTACTTGTCCTCAAGTGAAACGAAATTAAGAAATCCTAACTATACCACTTGTCGCTGGTCTCTCGAATGCATTTAGCATATGCAAGTAAGCCTTTAAACCCCTAGGTGTCCCTAGTGGACGAGTTGTAGTCTCGTGAGGGTTTACCATAGGTGTACCCACAAAAACCTTCTCCAACTTCGGAGCGTAAAAGAGTCTCAAGCATCTAAGGAGCTATGAGGACATAGAGTTTCTGCATGATAGTAACACGACGTTAGAACTACCAAAGAACGCATTCTCATCCTTAAGAGTTGAGCGAGAAATAACCATACCATATGAAAGAATTCGGATTCGAGAGTAATCACAAGCCTCGACTTCTGCCTCACCAATAGGGTTTTATGATAATTGCACTCAAAAAGACCGCTTTTTTAGTCTCCCATGTGTGCAGGCAGGAATAAAGAGAGAAATCCTACACACGTTGAAGGTGAGAGGGATAACCTTCCGAAATAATTTCTGGAGACTCCACAGAGTTGTGGACAAAAAGAATCTTTTTCTGATGATCTCTAAGAAAGGAAATCAACCATTAGCAAGGATGGGAGTACTCACTTACCTTCTCACCCGATCGGCAATTAACATTACTCTCTCATCATCCATAGAAACGTCTTCAATCTTCGGTCTTCGGTCTTCAACTGTTGATGATGAACTTCTGAATTTCACAAAAACTTGACAATTTTTTTTTTTTTTTTAGATTAAAACATGGTGGTAACTAGACTCAGAAAATATATAATTTTTTATTTTTATTTTTTTAGCTGAGATGAAAATAACAATAAAACAATAAAACTCAATTTTCCACAACTTGTATTGTCTTGATTTCATAAACTTCACTAATTCTCATCTTATCTTCTTTTCTTTGAATTGTTGCATGTAAACCTTGGACTATTTCAACTTTTCTTCAAATATTCTGATGATGCTCCGCTTGCTGACGATGATGTGTTTCTATGGATCTGTTGATGTTGTTGAGAGAGAGAGAGAGTGATGCTAACTGCAAATCGAACTACAAGAAGGAGTTTTCATCTTTAAATGTCACCCTCATGATTGACAAAATTAGCACTCGAGAGATCAAAAATAGTGCTGAAAGTGGTGCGAAGTTGGGTAGCTCACCATTCCTACCCCAGAATTGACGTACGGTGACACACACTCTAACAAACATTTTAGAAAGTCACAAAAATTGAAGGTTGGTGCCTCGCTTGATGTAAAAATGGGTAGTCTCCACTATGGGTGAGCACAATTCTACAACCGAATATCTATACAGCACCTAATTCGCCCTCCGGCATGGTTAAATCCAACTTTAACGCTCTAATCAACTAAGAAACCCGATTGTGTTCTCCAGTACTTCCAAATTCAGTTATTTCGGTCAGACTCTCTATGTAAACAAAGCTAGAAGCATGCTAGTGACTCTAAGATCTCTAAAAGTTGGAGGTTTTTATGCAAGTATTTACAAAGAGTTTTGATTTTTTTTTTTTTTTTTTTTTTTTTTTTTTTTTTAAAATAAAAGACTAAAAACTCTATATGCACATGCACCCCAAACCTAAATCAAACATTGTCCTCAATGTGTCAACATATGATAAGAATTTCACATACCAAGAGAACTATGTTGAGTAGAGAAAAGGGAAGAGATTACCGGATGTCGGCGAAAGCAAGATTAGAGCTTCATTAGTCAAGGCTAGAATCCAACATTCTCACCGAGATCATATTGGATTAGCACAATATATACAAAAGAAAACTCTACTTGGATTCAAGATGGAAGATTTTAACAAGACCTACTGGATTATATACAAGAAAAATTCACCATACACCAACAATCTAAAGAGTTGAAGATCAACCCAAGAGAAGATATGCATAAACATCAACAGCCTTACACAAATATAACATGAGAGTGCAAGTAAGATTGCATATGTGAACGATGTTCCCCCAAACCTAAACTTGTCAACAGATGTGTTTTTGAGCACAAAATCTTGCATTTTTAGAGGAAGATCATGCACAAGGTCTAGTTCAAAGTGGACACTTTTAGGAACGGGCAGAGATACACATTCTAACTAAGGCTCTTCATAGGCATTGTACTTAGCTGCAAAATAGTCCAAGAGGACTTGAGAAGCACACAGCTCCAGCCCTAGACTAGGTATTATCTGAATAGTTGGTTTAAAATTTTTGTGACAGGCTAAACCTAGGTTGGGTGGAAATCCATCAACTTGTAGCATGGACAGGGGGCTACATACATCCAATTTGCTCTTATTCATTTGACTCTTAACATCAATACACACTCTCCCTGAGTTAGAGACAAGAATTGCAGTATCATGCTCACAATCATTGAACAAATTAGCAAGTCCCAATTGAGAATCATCATCAATAATTTCAATCTCATGCATATGAAAACCAGGAGAAGCATCATGCTGTGACCTAGGCATGGAATCAGACACATCAAAATTGTTTTCATGCATAGTATCATTGGTGTCGACAAGAAATTCAGCATTCCCTAAGTCACAAACAGGTTGTACAGCATGCTTACTTTCACAGAACAATTGCACAGGCCCAAACTCAGAGTTAACATCGCATGCATTTGCAGATTTAGAGGAAGCCTCATTCATGGAAGTCGGAGTAAAGCCTAATGTCTCTGAATCCACAGGCTCCACAATATGTTCAGCACACACATGCTCTTCTAACACATCATATTCATCATCTGAGTAATATGCATACTCATCCCTATTAACATCATTAGTGTTTTCAATCAACTCATTTTCCTCTAGGTGAGGTTCATTTTCAGTGTCAGTTACATGAGTAAGACCCGACACACAATTTTCAAAACTTACTTTATTAGGGACAACAAACATCCTATCATGAAATTCCTTCCATTCTTCACTTTGTAAATGAATCAGGTTCATTCTTAATATCATGTTAAGTTGTTCAATTGAAGGGGAGTCTTCAATAGTGGGCATGCACGTTTCATATGGGTATTCATTACATGGTTGTGCACAAGGTTCACTACCAAAGGGAAATTCAGACATGTTGCTATATGGATGATCATGCAACGCTTGTAATTCAAACCTAGCATTGTTTTGCTCTATTTGATATTCTCCATTGTTGACTGCATACAAGGGTTCATTGGAGGACAGCATTGTTCAACCTCCCATGGCGGTTGATGATACATGTGCGCATAATGATTAGGGTATGTGTATTCAAGTTCAGGGCCCTGAGAAGGTTCATAATACTCCCTAAGCAAGCTCTCTAATTGACCTATGTGATGATTCTTCATCTCTACTGTCAGTCCAGAATCCTATCATGCCAAGCTATCAATTTTGAACTCAAAAAGAAACAACGTTATCCTATCATACATGCCATACACCATACAATACTCAAGATGAGCAACGAGTGCACTAGCCAGGCTACAGATGAAGCTTAGAGAAAAAATTCAGAGATTCATGGCCATTCAAATGCAGCACAGCTAACAACCGTCAGCTAACCAATGTATAACTCAAATGTCACCGGATTTTTCCTTTGCACACAGATTCAAGGATGTATTACTGCTCAGTCAAGACACAAATGCACACTCAGAGAACTAATGCTTAAAAATGATCCTCAGTCTCAGGCAATATAGGTAGACTATGCTCATGAGATTTGTAAGGCTGGCCCTAGAATTAGTGTACACGGATTTGTGATCTGGGTGGAGATAAGCAAAGTGATGCGCCAAGGTGGAAAGTAATGCTTCTATAGATGGCAACGAGTTCGAGGATTCACGACAAGCTTAGCAGATGCTCAAAATATCAGGGGAATGTGCATGGATCCAAGATGTTGCAGGGATTGGGTGACTAGATTGGCAGGTGATCACATGACAGGAAATGTGCACAGTGGTAGCCAGGTTATGTTCACTCAAGGTGGAGTACGTGTTGTGATTGTGTGTGGCAAGTGACTATGACTCACAGATGCAACAGAAGCATAGATGAGCAAGCTATTCAGACATGAAATTCCAGCACTTTTATAACACACTTGACATGCACAGATGCACAGTTGATGTCAACAGGGTCAGTTGACCCCGGTTTTTCACAGATTGATGCACAAAAATTGCAATGCAGAAAGCTCAACAGGGTCAGTTGATGTCAACCAACTCAGTTGATATCAAGTGAGTATGGCAGGGTATGCGACACAGATGGTCATATAAGTCTGTCGACAGGCTTGGTTGACAGAATAAAGCATGCTAAGGTACAGGACAGATGGCTCAACTAACTCAGTTGATGTCAACCTGGGCTAGCAGCAAACTTGGCTAACCAAGTTGCAGCTCAAGCTCAATAGCTACAAAAGATGGAGCTGAGCTCAGGCTTTGTTGAAGCCGAGAGGTCACAGTGAAAGGGGTAACTAGTTCAGTTGACTTCAATTTTCACAGGTTATGCTCAGGTTACACAAAGGCACAGGTTTCAGGGCAATACTCAGCAAGGTTGCGAGGTTTATCATGCAATCATGGCTGACAGATTCACAGGACAACTAGTTTATCAGGTAAACAAGGGCTAGCATTCAACACAGGTTAGCCAAATAACAAGTTATGCATACATTCAGGGCAAGGCTCATGGAAGTGGCAATATGCATACAGGTCAGCACACAGATAGAGCAAATTCAGCTAGCATGAATGTAATTCAGCTATCAAGGAAGCACTCACATGAATACTATAAATTGCAGGGGCTGCTCAGGGTTTTGCAAAACTCAAGTTTATCATGCAGGCATGGTGTATCATACACATATTCATCACACAGAGCAGAATTAGAGAACGATACCACCGATAAAAATCGGGTTTAGGCACTTCCACAATTATCCTGCGCTTTTTCTTCTCCTCCTTGGGCTTATGCTCCAGCTTTTTTGGCAAGTACAAAAAATTAGCTTCAAAGGAGAGATTTAGTTCTCTAGAAAGCACAGATGAAACAAGGAGTTTCATAGTGAAAGTTAACATTTGGAGTTTAGAGGACAAAATGCGAGATGCGGGGCATGTAGACGGATGGATTAACTAGGCTAGCTGTATTGTTATAACAAGCTTCGAAATGGACTACAGCCCAAAGATTGGTGAACTCGAGGCTGCAGGCTACAGCATGAGAGACTCACTGAACTGAGAAAGTAAACAAAAGACAACCTATACTAAAAAAAACAAATGAAATAGCTATAGATGATAATGATGGTGATACAAGGATGCTGATGAGATGATTACACTAAGCTACACTACAAGGCAATGATGCAGAGATGCAGAGCTTGTGAATGTAGGCTCTGAGATGAGTTAAACAAGAACAAAAGAAGACTAACGATGTAACAATGTAACAATGCAATAAGAGAATGCAATAAAGGATGCGAAAATGAAAAACTAACAGGTGATTACAACTGAGTTACACTAATAATGACTAAACACAAAGATTCAAAGTACATATATACAATGGTGAACTGAAAATCAGTGAAGTAAGCAAATTATCAACACAGCAACACTACCAAATCCCCGGCAACGGCGCCAAAAACTTGGTAGGCTGGGAAAAGAGTTTTGCCTACAGTTATAACTGCAAGTGCACAGTGCCTATTGGATGCATGGCAAGTACAGGTCGAATCCTCAGAGATTTGGGGTTGTGTAGAGTTGATCTCAAGCTATACTAACTGATTTCTAAAGTAGTTAACACAAATATGGGTTGGTTTTGGTGTTGGTACGACAAGGAGTTGTGTGACTCTAATCGAAGGTAACAAATGAGCAAAGGATGTTGTAACAGTTGGCTGAGGGTACTAGGGTGATTGAATCCACCCTCTAATCCTATGCTAAGGTAATGCAAATTATCACTTTGTTCTTATGCCTTCCCTTGAAGGCCTCGGATGGATATTTGTCTAACTAACTCTCCTTACTTACTCCTAGTATCAATGGTCTTCTTACAGTACCATTGATCACAAGTAAATTTAGTTCACTAGCTAACCATTTTCCTAAGCAATACACACAATAAGAACAAGCTGAGAATCTGATTACTTTCACGTTAAATCAAAGGGTTTCATCTGCACCTTAGCAAAGCGAATTAGAACATCATGCAAAACTAAAACAGACTTGAAAATAAATTACAAATTAAAACCCTAAAATTGACTGTTTCTTTCACAAGAAGAACATCTCATTTTATATCTCTCAATCACTCAAACTTGCAATTAATGAATACCCTGACATGTTCCCTCCTCGATTTCAGCTCTGAACTCCATTAATTTGATGTTGGAGAAAACCCGAGCTCCAACTATCTCTAACTTAGCTTCTAGGGTGGAGAAGATATGATGGAGATAGTTTGATCTAGATCGGCGGAGTAGGCGGCTGTGGTGGCTGCGTTGTTGCTGCTGGTGTCGGGAGAAGAGATGGTGAAGGAGGTGAGGTGGTTCTGCAACTGGTCGGGTGAAGTACATGGAATTCTCTGGTGTTGTCGGGAGAAGAAGAGAGAAATGAAGGTGAGGGGATTGTTTGGTTCGATGGGTGAAGGTGTATGTGGATGTGGTGTAGGGCGGATGTAGTGAATGGTGATGTGAGGGACGCAGCGACCGTTGGATGTGGAAGGGTCAGATCTCACGGTTCAGATGGAACGGGCTTGGATCCGGGTTATGGGCTGGGTCTTGGATTGCTCGAGCCCATGTCTTGTAAATGGGTCGCTACTTGTTGGGTTGCAACTGATGCGCGCGCGGGCTTTGGCTTTCTGCTCCATAGACGCTCGTCTCCAATTTTCTGCTCTTTTGGCTCCTTAGTTTCTCCGAGCTTTATTTACTACCTAAAAACACAAAATTAATTAGTACAAATATTTATTCTTGAAAACAGGGAAAATACAGAATTTGGGTATCTGATTTCTGAGCACAAAAGATGAGTTAAATGCCAATAAAAAGGTGTAGAAATATGCAATATTTGGCACTCATCATAAACCCAATTGAGAACCGTTAGACTTGATCTTCCACGTTTATCTGTTATTTTATTTTTTTGATCATTTGAGTTCCATCGCAAAAACTTATTTTTATAATGATAAGGTGCCCCTGCAGGCGTCAACACCAGTAACCTTATATCAAAGGACTCATATTTTATGGAGTTCATCCCCAATCCATTGTCAATCATATATCGTTATTAAATTTGTTTATTCCAAATCAAGCAAAATATCCTGGCGAGATTGGGGTATACTCAAACTAATTGGGGTATACCCAATTTTAAAGGGACACTTTTTGTGGGTTTTAGGGGGGGTCCTAATGGGTAAGTTACAAAACTACCCTTACCCATTAATAATCTTAATTATCCTAAATCAGTTTTTATTCTCTTCATTTCATCTTCTTCTCTTCTTCTTCTTCTTCTTCTTCATCTTCATCTTCCATCAACCAAAGCCATATAAAAATCTTCAACTTTGATTTTCCAAAAAAATTGTTGACTCTACCAGTGAAAAGAAGACTATAAATGATGTTTAAACTCAAACCCATCATTGTGTTGTGTGATTTGATTGTTATATTAGGTTAGAAATCGAAAATTATGATTTCTGTGTCTTCGGCCGGCAAGGTCGTGACATGCATATCTTGCCGACTTTTCATAACAGCCATGGCGGCGACTGTAAAAAATTTCAACAGCCGGCAGGGTATTTTTTGAAGACCTTGCCGGCCAAATCCAGCCGAAGGGTATTTTTTGAATACCTTGCCGGGCAATAAATTTTTTATGTCATCTCCTGTATGTCAAAAAACAAAAATCGGCAAGGTCGACGATGAAGATCATGCCGGCCACTTTTGGCCGGCGAGGTCGACGATGAAGACCTTGCCGGCCACTTTTTGCCGGCGAGGTCGATGATGAAGATCTTGCCGGCCACCTTTGGCGGCATGATCTTCATTAGTCGACTTGCCCGACTTTTCATACTTTCAGAACTGAAAGTGTTGATTTATTCTTTGATTTTGAGTATGATTTCATATAACAGATTTGCAATCCCCTTTTTAGAAGTATTTCGGTTGTGTGCTTCATTTTTGCTGCAAGAGATATTCTCAAAAAAAAAAAAAAAATCATCAAAAATCATCCCACAAAAGTTCAATCAAAAACAAAATTTCATAACTTAAAATTCATAAGTTTTAATCTATTCAATCAATTTAAACTTAATTAATTAATCTAATCAAAATTTTAGTGTTAATTAAACGAGGGCAATTTTGCCATTTTGAAAATACAAGGTTAAGGGGTGTCTTGGTTTTACTTCAAAATGACCCTATTTTGTCTTATTGGGTATACCCCAATTAATCTGGGTATACCCCAATCAAGCCAGGCAAAATATAGTGTCCTTTTGTAGTATAAATGATAGGGAAAGAGAACTAGAAGGATTCTATATTGATCAGAGTTCTATTGGCTACATGGATATAATACATATATACTCAGAGGGGAAACCAAAAGACATCCGTTTTTGGACCGCACATCTATGGGCATGGGCCCTGTAACACTCCCCCTTGTGCGGTTCAATAACAAAACTTTATACATAGTGCTTCACATATAGTGACTTGAATGTAGTTCTTCAAATGTCGTCCTCTCCTTGATGACTTGTGACGAAATCAATTTTCTTACTAAAACTTTGATAAGTAAAAACCCAGTGGGATAAAACCTAGGTACAACTCTTCACATGTAGTACTTCACATATATGTTATCTCGTACTTTACATGTAGTTCATCACATGCAATATGATCTTCAAGGACCGACTAGTCTAAGTTATTTGCCTCATTAAAACTTCGTTAGGAAAAACCCAGAGGGACAAAACATGAATTAAGGAAAAAAATAGTACAATATTAAGAAAACTTAGAACATAGCTGGACTCGAATATGTTGCCTCATTAAAACCTTGACAAGGAAACCGCATCGGGGAAAACCTTGACGTAGGGAAAAGAGTACAACGTGACAGATATAAGTAAAGGTGATTAGTTGCAGATGATCACTTTGTTCCATTGAAGTTGACTAGTTGCTTCACAACTCCTAAGGCAGAAAATCCTCGTGGGAAAGACAATAGCCTTAGTTGGGAAATTACTTCCGGTGTTTCTTGTTGTCTCATTAAAAACCTTGCCGAGTAACAAAACCCTGTGGGAAAAAGCAACCTCGATGAAGGAAAATAGTTCAACATACCATTAGATGCTCCCCTTGATGTCAGACAATTTTCATTAGTCTAATGCAGTCAAAAGGAGTTTATCACACTTTACTTTGGTGAGTTGAATGTTTATAAGACCATGTTGTTGATTCTGGAAGTTACGTTGCTTAACTGACTATTGCGTTTCATTTCTTTGATTCACATATTTTAAATAATATCAACGCGATCTTTATGTCTTCAACGTTTAACATGCTCGATGCTTTTAGTGTTGTCTCGCTAAAAACCTTGTCGAGTACAAAACCCTTTGGGAAAAACTATTCTCGATCGAAGGGAAAAAGAGTACAACACAACTCCAATTTCGAAGTAAAATATGTCGACATCATATCCTTGGATCCTCCCCCTGATGTCGGCATCTCCCCCTGATTACTTTCAGAGTTGTTCCAGACAGTTCCTTTAGTCATGTACTTTTCAAAACTGAATATCGGTAATGACTTAGAAAATAGTCTACCATATCTCCCCCTGATTACTTTCGTTGGAGAAGAGATTATTTGTTCCTTCATAATCAACAACTTTTGGATTGCACTTTCATTAGCATTCCTTTTTATGTCTTTGCAGGGATAAAAGAAATTTATGTCAATGGTTACTTTTAAGTACATGATTACATTCATTGTACCATTCCAGTAACATTGCGTTGGTACTGAGCTATATCTAGCTAACAAGTTTCCTGAGGATGCAAAATTTTATCGAGTACATTATTATTATACTAAGTACAACAATGCGCCTATTATACTTAGATATGGGAATTTCATCTCCAAACACATCTTTGTCATCTTCCTTTAGATGAAATGGTCACTTACTTACATTTGAACCTCGACTAATCATGGGAGTGCTATCAGGATGCATGTATTTGTTAAATTTCCTGAAAATTTTAGACATATGCAAACTGGTGGAATAATATACCACAAGCTTAGTATTCGGTTGAGCTTCCCCCAGAATTTTCATCTCAAATTCGGATTTCAAATAGATTTTAAGACCTCTTATTACATCAAGAGTACCCATTACGTCTTTACCATCAACATAGATAGCTACAATTCCAAATCAGGAACTTTCTTGTGAATACGCAAGGAAGAATAACTTATTTGTATATCCCCTACGAATCAAATAGCCACTTAGACTGGTATACCACATCCGCCTGACTACTTCAATCTATAAGTGAGCATTCTATCTAATTGTAAACACACTTTGTGGTTCATAGTCACTTGATTTGGGCAACAAAAGGCTATCAAGTACTTTTGTAAATATCTATTATCTCTTGATTCTTTCAGAGATACGTAACAACCACGTACATATGCTGTATTTCAAGTCATTTTGAAGTCACCAAGCTAACTAAGTAGCGGAACGCTATAACGTTCATTACTAGAGAACAATTCCAGAGCTTTGTGAGAAACCTCGCGCCACAAGGCGAGTCTTTATACTTTAAGACTGCTTTCTTCTCATTATGCTTTGTGACAAATTAATCATGTATGTCCAGTAAGCTTTACACTTAGTTGGTTAGCACTACCACACCAAATACCTGTATATTTGTCAAAGAAACAAGTTCTACCCTGGATTGTATAGGACAAACATGCTCTTCGTTGACATTAAGCAACAAGGAGATTGGTTCGATATTATATTGCTCTATTACCTTAAGCAAGTGTATATGAAATTAATCATCAATATGCTCGCGTGATCTTTCCATTGACTCGTGCGCATTCGTATAATCCACTTGGGATGTCATTGTTCTCTGGAATCATTAAACTTCGGAGCGTCCTCCAGTATTGATTCATGGACGTAGTCGAGACAATCAAATGAGATGATTTCATTAATGATACAAATTAGTTTGTGCCTTACTCATCTACTTCCTTTCTAGGTGAGTATTGATCGAACCTGGTGGTCTCTCCATCTTCCTTTGTGGAGCCACGACCTTAACTACACTTCCACCAAGTGTAGTTGCAACACCTTAGTCTATGGTGTACCCCATACTGAGGATTTCTAACCTTGCGGGAACATTTGCGGGTAGTAAGTGTTATCTTGTCACGTTGTCGAAATCAGTGCACTTTCTGAAATCAATTATTCTTTGTCACTCCACATTTAAATTTGTGGAGTACATTAATCAATATGAGACACAGTGGGAACACACCACAACAATTCATGTCGTTCCCTTAGAAAATACTTTTTCTTATCTACCCCGAACGACGGGAAAACTGTATCATTAAAATGACAACCCGGAAATCTAGCGGTAAGAGATCTCCTGCCAAAGGTTTTAAAATACGGATAATTGTTGAGAGTAAATATCCAACAAAATTACTTAATCATTTTCGTGACCCATCATTGAACGATGTGGACTCGTAATGGCGCATATATAGTGCAACCAAAAATGCGTAAGAACGCAAATGTCGATTAAATTCAGTTACCAACCCAGTACGCGAAAAAAAGTTGACTAATATTGGGTTCTAAAACGAACTAAGTAAAGATCGCGTAATATTGCATATCCCCAAAGCAATAAAAGGTAGGTTGGTGCGCATAACATATTCCTTAGACATCATCTGTAACATTTGACTCATTAGTTTCCCTAAAAATATGTTTCCTTCCAAATACATTAGAGATTATAAAAGATGCAGTCAATTACATTCTCATCATTGTGAGTTTCCACATGATATCCACTTGCATAGGTTTCCATGGAATTTAACAAGGTGTGATTATCTCTTGGTACATGTAGAGATTTTGTGACGTCTTTGTTCTATCTTGAAAACAAATTTTAAGTAGTGCTCTGCTTGATGAGCCAATCCTCGTAGGCACATTATAAGGAAATAGTTCAACAACTAGTTTATATTCCTTAAATTAGTGGAAGAAAAACAACTATCATTTAGACATTTGGTTCTTGAGAGTTTTTATTACTGGTGTGGGCTTATTACGTAACAAAAATAGGGTTCAACTCAATTACTTTATAGTAAATATATCTTACGTTTCACCCAATATATCTCAAGTGCTTTAGAGAATTTATGTCTCGTGTTTTCATTCCATAAGTGCAGACATTGGATCTAGTTCAACTGAATAAGATAGTCATTTGGCCAGGCAAAGTTCTTGTTTCCATTAAAGTTGATGTGAAAATTGGTTGCTACTATGATACACACATTACATTGTATATACCAATACATATGACTAGGTGCATTTCCAACTCTTTCATTTATGATGAGAGCTATAATTACATTTTAGCTTTATCCCATATTCAATAGATACCTTTACTTTGGTGTCATTACTACCGGGAAAAAAAATATATCTTTGTCTCATGAGATATATGTCCCTTTTCACATGCTTTATATGAGTCGGTACGTCTAACCCTTATTACTTCGGGGTTCTTTCCATTTCAATTTTGCTACATTTAGCTAAATTTGAGAAATTTCTATATCTCAACATGCCAAGAGAATCTCAATACACATGTCAACCACTTACTTTAGGTTGAATATATTACTAAAGATAGTTCTCTTGTTGTTATACTTCAACATATACTGGTTCTTTAGTATCATGGATGAAGTAGTGAAATGGAAATTTTGTGACTCATATCGCCTTTTGTGAGTTCTTCCACAAAAATTGGAATATATGTGATTTTATTTGCAACGTATTTTTTGAAAATATCGACTCTTTAATAGTCGAGTCAGTGGATTACATCCCACGGAACATTTTAAATTTGGGGACATAATATCAAGTCCACGATAATGGTGCTCAAGTACTTCTAAACCCCAAATAAATACATTAGAATCGAGTCGGTACAACCAATTGAACAAAAGACACCATTCAACGCCAATATCATATTCAAGAGAACAAAATAACATTAAGACCAAAATTCTTAATGATCGAGATCAACAATCATAATTTAAATTGACCGTCTATATGCATGTTCTAAAAACAAATAAGTAAGCCTAGCAAGTATCCAACATAAAAACTCACGTTATAGTTACATACCTCAGACTTTGGTTCCCACTATATATACACAAAATAGGAACATCGTTGGCCGTCCAAAAAAAACATAACAGGATAACAACTGGAACAAGACAGGCTTGGATAGAACCGGGATGCATTGGGTCGAACTGGGTTGCACTGGACCGGACCTGATTGGGTGGACCGGACCGAACCGAACCTGATGGACTGGACCCAACCCCGAACAGACACCATTGTTTACAGAAACGCTTCATTCTCAGAAACTAGCTGGAATTGTTTGTGAATGAAAACGGACGGGATTTTCTTCCATGGGGATTTCCACTCAATTGATTATACGATGTATATGGATACATTAGTCCATAGTACGATCACATATACCCTCACACCAATCACACAACACAACAGAGAATAAAAATAAAAATCAGATCTATTTTATTTTTTTCTTTTATTTTTTTTATTTTTCTTAACATCAAATCATAATATTATGTTATGTAAGAAGACACATTAAACCATCACCACTTTCAATTGGAATAACAGTACATCTATAGAAATCAAGTAAGGATTACCTTTCAACGCCTTTGTCATAGGAAAGGAAAAAAATAGAAGTACTGACGCAGATTCCGTGATTAGTTGATTACCAAGCCTTTAACAGATGAAAAAGAAATCGATGATAACTAAAAAAAAATAAAATTATATTTTGCGTCAGGGTTAGAGCTCGTGCTTGATAACGTTTTGTAGTATAAAAGATAGAGAAAGAGAACGAGAAGGATTATGTATTGATCAGAGTTCTATTGGTTACATGGATATAATACATATATATACTAGTACAACCGTTGACACGGTGGGAGGGCCGACCGAAGAACTTGACGAAGCGATACCACTACGTGATTGCACCGATTCAGATTTGTAAAGGAAAAAAAAATCCATGAACTTGTTTGCATATCAGCTTTCAATCCTAATGCTCCTTACTACGTAAGTTACTGTCGTAGTATGTGCACAAAACTACAACATATGAAATATGCAACCACATACGCTAATGCTCTCAATCCTTGCTTGCTCATTGGATAATAACCCGCACTACTCCTAAAATGAGATAAGAAAATTTGCAGTCTGACTCATCTAGTCAATGGATATTCATTAAGTTAACATGGCGAATGACTCGGATGCGTCAGAACAGATGAATGTAGCTTGAATATAATAGACGCAACAACATATTTGGTAGCTTTTGCTTTTATTAATTCAATGAACAGAAGCAACATTATACAAAAGTGATCTCTCTTTTTGTTTTTGTCATTCCATTGATTTTTCATGGAGAATGCAGGACAATCAGAATTGTAAAAGAACAAAATGCAAAGAGACTAGTCGTAACAATTGCAATCTCATTCACTTTTTGTGAAGATCAAGAAAAAAAGAATGTAATGAGGAACGCAATATACAAGTCTTATAAAAAAAATTACAGTTCAATGCACTTACTGAATTTCGGTATCTGTTGAAGTTTGTATGCCGTTTTATTTTATCTTGCCCCCTAAATTAGTATTCGGAGTCCACTACAAAGTCAATCCGTACTTCACTATTTACATTACTATCTATAAGATTAGTGGACGTTTTCCAGGTCTTCTTTCAATGCAAGTTCTGTAATGTCTGCAACTTTAAGCCATCACCCATTATATCTGCCTTCCAAGAACCGTGTTCATCTAACCACGGACTGCAACTAATTTCAGCCATCACCATCACTGACTGCAGCCATCTTACACACGTTCAAGAGCCTGATTCTGTAACTGAACCCTACCTCTTGCTCCATTCAGATATTCCACTTGATTTCAACGCGACAATTAAACATCAGACTCCCCATGGAATCATCACCAGCAGCACCAATCCCATTCAAGTGACAGAAAGCACCACTACTGCAATCACCCAATTCCCGCCAGAGCTCCATCGCCGGAAAAATTCTACTGCAACTACAATCTTCAAGTGCAGCACAAGCATCAACAAACCACCCCAAACCCATTTCTAACTGATAGCAGCCATTGTTCTTCTCCTCAAGCCCTTAACACCTTGGGTTTTACTAAACTGCCCCTCAACAATTAAAATATTTCCAACCTCCGTGTCCTTTTTTCTGCCCACGAAATTTACGCGATTACCCTTCATTTTGTGTTGTATTTACACTAGTTTTAGTGAGAAATGGAAACATGGAGGGGCTCTTTAGTCCTTTCATTGTTGATTGAAAAATGTTTGGGACACCAAAATCCAATCTTTTTGTGTCAATTGATGACTTAGGATTTACAAAAAAGTTGCCATATAAAGATCCTCCCTCGCTTCGCTCGGTCGGCCCAACAATACACTCAGAGGGGAAACCAAAAGACATCCGTTTTTGGACCGCACATCTATGGGCATGGGCCGTGTAACATGTCCAGATATATTAGACCCAGCCAAAATTTTCCCCTTTCATGTCACGTGATTTGTCACGAGAGTAATGCACGTGCAATTTTCGAAAAGTCACATGATGATTCTGGGCTCCTAGCAAAGGGAAACACATGCAGTCATGTTAGTGTTAAGATCACACTAAGCACAACCACTTCCATTTTGATTCTCATTTTAGAGCTGAATACCAACACTAACACAAAAACTTAATCAGGAAGGAGCACATGACACACAGAAGCATCCAGGAAATTAGGTCGAGTTATGTAGATTTTATCAGATTGGATGGATACACTCGGAAGCGAGTCATTGACCACCGTCTCCTTTCAGCTTTCGGCACGAGTAATGCCACTCACATGGTTAGCTAACACCATCTCCGCCCTTCATCACGTGCTTATGGGTCCCAAGTTTAGAAAAACAAATATTTCAACAATAACACGAACGAACCACCATGAAAAGATATTTTTGCTTGCCAAATATTTTTTCTTTCTCTGTCGGTTGTCTTCCCTTTTACTACAAGCATAAAGATTGCAAAATCGAAAAGTGTTCCTAGGCTAGAAGAATTTTCATTAATTCAGACAAAAAAATGAAAAGAGAAAAGAGTAGAAAAAAACACCTGGATTGATCCCATTTATTCCGAAGAACCCAGTGATCGTTGGCCGGCCCTTCTAACATTAGAATACGCCAGGGAAAATGAACTTGATAAAAAATGATATCTGAGATTTCACTATGCTGAGATATAAGGTTTTTGGGAGAAAAAAAAGGGTTTTTTTTAATAAAGTACCTGGCGAAATTGGGGTATACTCAAATTAATTGGGGTATACCCAATAAGACAAAATCGGGTTATTTTGAAGTAAAACCAAGCCACCCCTTAACCTTGTTTTTTCTAAATGGCTAATATGTCCTTGGTTAATTAACACTAAATTCTGATTAGGTTAATTAATTGAGTTTAGATTAAAATTTTGAAATTATGAATTCAGTAGATTAACCTTTTGATCCGTCTTATGAGTTCGATTTCGATCCAAAAATTTTGGTTTTGAAAATGCATAAAGCCGGCAAGGTCGTGGTTTGAATAAGCTTCCGACCAAACATCCGCCGGAATGGTCAACTTTGAATAAGCTGCCGATCGCTCTTCCGCCGGCAGTGTCAACTTTGAATAAGCTGCCGACCAGATATCCGCCGGAATGGTCCTCGGATGAAGAACACGCCGACTATCTTGGGCAGCAATCTTACGGTCGGCATGTAAATATTTCCTACCCTTCCGGCTATATTAAACTCGGCATGCAAAAAAATAACATTGCTTGGTGACATAATATGGAAGATGTAATTTACTTTATTCATTCAATTTTGGTTACTACATTGATTGAAACATAAAACCTAATCCTTGTCGACGGAAAAACGAATGCACTTAGCATGTGCATCAAGCCTTTGAACCCCTAGGCGACCCTATTGGACGAGTTATAGTCTCGTGAGGGTTTACATAGAGGTCTACCCACAAAACCTATACAAAAACTTCTAAAGCCATCAATCTTCGTCCGAGGACGATACACCCTCCATCATCTCCGAGGCATACTCCGGGATTTTGGATTCCATGAATTGATAGCTGATGTTATTTTGAAAGTTGTAGTAAAGTGGTAGTAAGGTTGTCGTTCACTCAGACTTGTAAAGACTCGATTTAAGAAAATACTAAAAACAAAGAAAATATTTACACAAGTTTGTCACAAATATCGAGAGATACTAGGACTCAGGATTCCACCATAAAATTCATTCATGCGATTCGTATATTTATTCTAGACAATTATAGCTCAAATAATAATAAAATATTGACTCTGTTTCTTTGCCAAGGTAGATTTTTAAAAGATTAATTGTAAATCACAAGCATGACGCATCAAAAGTACTAAAACTAAGCATACGTCATCAAACGAAATCACAACTAATTAGTGAAAATCATAAAACAATTAAATCAAGTGCAAGAAGTCATATAAGAATTAAACATAATTACCACGCGCATGAAATATGGCTTCCTCCGTCATCCCAGTGTTGGGGTTTAGCTCCTCATATTATTCACGTGCTCAAAATAATAGTTCATAACTCAAATAGGTGAAAAACAAGAGAAACTAGTAAAGCAAACAGTTTGCAACGCTCAGTGGCGACGTTACAAAACGAATTCTTATAACGGGTGGAGAATCTGAGAGAAATAAGTCCGCCTTGTAAACTATATTACGGTTACCGCTGTTGAACAAATGATAGCTTTCTGCGATTGTTCCACGTAATGCGTCAATGTTCTTCGTGTTCTAGGGTTCTAGCGGCGACAGCAACAATTTCGCACGACTCGATTACTTCTCCTCTCCGCCTCCGTTCGGTCCCCCAAAGTCTCGACTCCTTTTCTAGAACTCGTACGGCCCCTTATATACACCACATGCTCTCCCAACTCGAGTAAATCCTTCCAAATATATTCTTTTCTTTTCCACAAAGTCACGGATATATTCCTTCTCTCATACGTGTCTTCTCCACCGCAGATGACTCTAAGATTTCTATCTTTGGTAGATACGAATCTCAAAATCCTACTGCCCCCGTCTTGTCGCAACAACTCCATGCCAATCCAACTCTCCCAAAAATTCCGGACAAAATCTTTACCGAGTCTCACCCAAAACTTCCATATTTAACCACGAAAACCCGAGTTCATCCTCCACCTCTGTTTCCTTTTTTTTAATCGAGTGCGAAGCTAGTCTTGACCACGTTTCGTGATAACGGACTAAACCAAGTTGTTCTGTGAAAAACTCCTATTGAATCACTCCCATGGCAATCAACAGAACCAGAGTTAGTTTCACTCCTCTGTTTTCTTTGAACTAACAACCAGGCCCAATTTAATCCAAACCAACGCCCATTCCTTGTTTGTTTAGGTCTAACAGGTCTATCCCTAAAAGATCAGTGATTGAGTCTCTCTCCAAAGACGCTTAAAAATCCAACCCTAATGCAGCTTCTCCAGCGCAACAATTTTCCCGCCAAAACCAATTTTCAAAAGCTAGGGATGAGTGCCCTTATCCACCGATGGGGTCCGATAGTAAATGCCACAGGGGTTACCCCTTATCAATGGGTACCCCTTATCCTTTTCGGAGTCCGAATAGTAATTTTCTCCCACGATCGCAAATACCACTTTTCGAGTCAATTTTATCGCGAAGCTTATTTCTCCAAAAACACCTACAAAAACATAAAATAATCAAATAAGTACAAAAATGGGTACTAAAAATATAGAAAATCGAGAACAAAATACACATAAATGCGTCATCAAATACCCCCAAACTTATTATTTGCTAGTCCTCGAGCAAATCAAATCAAGAAAATATAATCCTAACTCACTGTCGCAGGCAAGGCATCGTCGATTGCATTTAGCGTATGCAATAAGCCTTTAAACCCCTAGGTGGCCCTAGTGGCAGTTATAGTCTCGGGAGGGTTTACCAGAGGTGTACCCACAAAACCTTTACTCAGGACCCTAGCTATCTACGTGAACCTTGGAAGGCACTAAAGAATCTCCTTGGTTGGCATACTTATTGACTACAAGAGGAAGTACCACGATGCGAAATTCCAATTGTTGTACACGAGTTTGCACTCAAGCATACTAAAATTCATATATAAGTCACAAAGCTCTACTCAGATAGTCACACTATGGACATCAATACCCGGAGTCAAAACTAATCACATGGATAGATCAAGAAGATGGATATAGAGAAAAATATAGATGGTTTTGATGTTTACTAAGTGATCAATGTTTCCCATATCTGTCCCAAGGCCTTTGCCAAAATGAACCTATCCTAATGGACTGAGATATCTTGGTCGACTAATATCAACACAATTTGGCATATACAAGGGAACCGGTGGTCGACAATCCTAATTCTAGATCAACACGTCCGGCATATACAAGGGAACCAATGGTCGATTTATTCACCGAACATTAATATTTTTTATTTAATCGCATGATTAGATCTTTTGGATCCAAGCGCATGCTTCTTGTCGGCTAGATTACATGATAGTTCCGTGGATCCCGCATTCCACGCTTGTTTAGGCGAGCGGAGACAGGGAAAACACACACATATTGCTATTCCCAAGTGTTAATTTTATTCCGTTTGGTCTAATTGGTCTAGTCTTTTTTTTTTTTTTTTTTTTTTTCAACTTTTTCTTTTTCTTTTTCACTTTTTTTTTTTTTTGGTATCTCAATCACTCTAATTCACCCTAGCATTGGTAACAACTTGAATCGTGGGACCCACCTAATCACTTAGAGAAACATAGTTTAAAAACAAAATAAAATAAAAACAGTGAAAAGGACTCAACGAGATTGGTGAAACTATCATGTTATTTCTAACACACGAGCTCTATGCTTTTATGAATAGACTCTTTAGATGTTGCCATCTAATCGATTGGTTCCTCAACTCCTACAACCAAAATGCTTCCATCCACTTAGATTGGTTAGTGCCATCCTTAATAAACATAAATTTCTAGGCTCACGGAGTTTAACAATGCAACTAAAATGTTTCTCCCATACCCCCAAACTTAAATCTAACATTGTCCTCAATGTTCTAAAGATAAAATTAAAAGCATGAACAAGGAGAAACTTGTTACCATTTGAAGTAAAAGAGTTAAGGAAAGATATTACCGTGTCGCATGAATATTGGGTTACCTCCCAAGAAGTGCTAAGTTTAACGTCTTGACCGAGGACTAAGAAAGGATTAGTCACCTCATAAAATCATAAAGTAATAGCCGAAATATCTGTGGGTCATCAAAACCAAATAAAGCTATCACGAATAAAAGGAATCTCGCAACTTTGCCAAGAAAATTAACAAATAAAGCACACCCTTGTCTAGTTTCCTGTTTAAGACAACTACATCTAGTTGTGGTTCAGGTTCAGGTTCAGGTTCAGGCTCTATGAAAGGGTCTAAATAAAATATTTTCAAGGGTTGCATTTCCTCGAAGCTAGGATCCGATTTAGGTATTAGAGTCTGGAAAAACTCAAATAAAAACTTAGAAGCACATAATAATAACCTGAATAATTGCGGATCCTTAAAGTCAATCAGTTTTGACTCACACAATTGACCACGATGAAACTCGGTCAATCATAATAAAATGTGTCGATACTAATTTCCTAAAGTACTTAGGTTTAGTCTCAAAACTAAATAATTGACACATCTGAAACTTATACATTCCCACAATTGGTTGAAAAATATTTGGTGGGAAAACAAAATCAATCACAGGTATCATAGCACAGGCAAACCACATCAACCGGAGGATGGGTTTCTAACAACCGAACTTCCCTATGGACATCACTAGGTTCGGGAAAACGTGTATGAAGATAATCTTTTAAAATGGTTGAGGCACATATGTCAAGTCCCAAGTGAGGGACCTTTCTAAGAGTTAAGGCACATGGAGAATGATAATCACCCCCAAACTTAGAGTTTTCGGTGTCTCTAGATAGACTAGTCACAACTTCCCTAATTTCAAGGTCATCGATTCTGAAAATGGTCAATTGATTCTTCTAAGTCGGGTTCATCCTCACTCATCTCTACGAGTTCATTTTCTTTTTCTAAGTCTAATTGTTTCTAAATCGCTAGACTCAAAAATATTCTCATAATAAACCCGTTCCTCTAAACCATAATCGGCTTCGTAATCATAAGGAAATACTACCTCGTCTAAAACGGTGGTATCTCTAGTCAAATCCTCGTCCTTTTGAATAGGTGAATAATTATTAAAATTATTTGGATTCGAACTAGAAATAATATTATCGTTGTTAAGCTCAATTGGAGTAACAAAATCCCGATCACTATGCCTACTCATTTCAAATTCTTCATCAACGCTATCCTCATCATAATCATCATTGTAATAACATGAAAATGGTCGAACCTCATCTAAAGTAGTGTTACCAATTCTAACCTCGTCATCTTGATTATGCAAATAACTATCCTCATTTTCAAAGGTACTATTGGAAACACTATATTGGAAATTAAGACTATCTTGAGCAGTTCTTTCACGGGCCTCTAACAACATTTTACGAGTCGACTCACATGACTTCTGATTTGATCTAGGAAAGAAGGTTCACACGTTGCATTGCTTTCGTCCAAAACTAAGTTATTCATCTCATCTGAACTACGTGTTGACTCAAGTAACTTTTGTGTCGACTCAGCTAACTTACATGCGGACTCTAGTAGAGAGGAATTTTGCTCGTATGACCGGTGGGAGTATGGATAGTAATTGGGCTCATCATGGTATGAGCCATAACCTTGAAAAGGCTGATGTTCCCAACCACTATTCACATTATGGTCAAAGTAGTAACGTCCATTTTGAAACTCAATCGGATATTCATTATATTGGCTATTGTAATACCAGTTCGACATTCTATTCGCAGGGGTGTGAGTTGTCACACAAAATTAAAACCCACCGACAGGGATTCGTGGGTGGATAGAGTCTTACCTCCGTGCAGTGACGGGCGATGAACCGTTGAAGTCGACTCGGGCCACCGACTCCGTGTCGGTGTCACGAACCCGAGGGGCCGAGACGATTGTCATGAATCGTCGTCCTTCCCTGCAAACAGTTTATATTTAACTTTTAACCCTTCCTTAGGGTTTAAAAAAAAAATAATGTCCAAGTCCCAAAAAAAATAAAGTCCAAAAAGTGTCCAAGAATAAAAAGAAAAATTACAAAAATACAACCCTATTTACAGTTTCTAAAAATAAAACAAAATAATTATATACAAAATCTTCTTCTTCACTCCTTGGACTCCTCTTTTCTTTCCTTCTTTGGCGATGCTTTCCTTTTATAGCACTTTTTGTTTCCTTGTAGCTTCGCTCCAAATCTGAAAAGAATCGAAAAATACCAAAGGCGTAAAAAGGAACAAAAAATAATAAAAATAAACCTAAAACAAATCTAAATACAAGTCCGCGTCGGCGGCGCCAAAAATTGATGTTATTTTGAAAGTTGTAGTAAAGTGGTAGTAAGGTTGTCGTTCACTCAGACTTGTAAAGACTCGATTTAAGAAAATACTAAAAACAAAGAAAATATTTACACAAGTTTGTCACAAATATCGAGAGATACTAGGACTCAGGATTCCACCATAAAATTCATTCATGCGATTCGTATATTTATTCTAGACAATTATAGCTCAAATAATAATAAAATATTGACTCTGTTTATTGCCAAGGTAGATTTTTAAAAGATTAATTGTAAATCACAAGCATGACGCATCAAAAGTACTAAAACTAAGCATACGTCATCAAACGAAATCACAACTAATTAGTGAAAATCATAAAACAATTAAATCAAGTGCAAGAAGTCATATAAGAATTAAACATAATTACCACGCGCATGAAATATGGCTTCCTCCGTCATCCCAGTGTTGGGGTTTAGCTCCTCATATTATTCACGTGCTCAAAATAATAGTTCATAACTCAAATAGGTGAAAAACAAGAGAAACTAGTAAAGAAAACAGTTTGCAACGCTGTAGCGGCGTTACAAACAGCTCTTATAACGGGTGGAGAACTGTTACAGAGAAATAAGTCTGCCTTGTAAACTATATTACGGTTCTCACGTTGAACAAATGATAGCTTTTAAGCGATTTGTTCCACAATGCGTCAATGTTCTTCGTGTTCTAGGGTTCTAGCGGCAAGAAGAACAATTTACTGCGCAGACTCGATTACTTCTCCTCTCTGCCTCCGTTCGGTCCCCCAAAGTCTCGACTCCTTTTCTAGAACTCGTACAGCCCCTTATATACACCACATGCTCTCCCAACTCGAGTAAATCCTTCCAAATATATTCTTTTCTTTTCCACAAAGTCACGGATATATTCCTTCTCCGTACGTGTCTTCTCCACATGAGATGACTCTAAGATTTCTATCTTTGGTAGATACGAATCTCAAAATCCTACCGCCCACTGTCTTGTCGCAACAACTCCATGCCAATCCAACTCTCCCAAAAATTCCGACAAAATCTTTACCGAGTCTCACCCAAAACTTCCATATTTAACCACGAAACCCGAGTTCATCCTCCACCTCTTGTTTCCTTTTTTTTTAATCGAGTCCGAAGCTAGTGCGACCTGTTTCGTGATAACGGGACTAAACCAAGTTGTTCTGTGAAAACTCCTACCGAATCACTCCCATGGCAATCAACGAGAGAACCGAGAGTTAGTTTCACTCCTCTGTTTTCTTTGAACTAACAACCAGGCCCAATTTAATCCAAACCAACGCCCATTCCTTGTTTGTTTAGGTCTAATGTGTCTATCCCTAAAAGATCAGTGATTGAGTCTCTCTCCAGCACGCTTAAAAATCCAACCCTAATCTGCTTCTCAACTGCAACAATTTTCCCGCCAAAACCAATTTTCAAAAGCTAGGGGATGAGTGCCCCTTATCCACTGATGGGGTGCCGATAGTAAATGCCCTGGGGTTACCCCTTATCAATCAAATTTTATCCTTTTCAGAGTCCGAATAGTAATTTTCTCCCACGATCGCAAATACCACTTTTCGAGTCAATTTTATCGCAGAAGCTTATTTCTCCAAAAACACCTACAAAAACATAAAATAATCAAATAAGTACAAAAATGGGTACTAAAAATATAGAAAATCGAGAACAAAATAGACACATAAATGCGTCTATCAATAGCTTGCATCGAATGCGAATGCTTCCCCCTTTTCCTCCAAGTAGCGCGCTTTGGTGACTTCATGCTACAAAAACAAAACACAAACTTACTTTGTTAGTGCGATTTAAGTTGGAAGATCAAACAACATGGATCACGTAAAATAAACCACAAAAATACTTACAAATTGTTCAATGGACAAGTTAAAGTGGGGGCGTTGAAAATTGGTTTTTGGATAGCTAAATAAGCAAGTATCGCATTTTCAATGACTATGTGCCTATCGTGCACTTGTTGAACACTTCTTGAGTTAGGATTCCCACACTCTTGACTAAAAGTGTTGTGAAACCTAGCCCAAAGGTTGTGGAATCCACCCTTACGGAGGACTGCCTTGAACTCTAGTCTCAGCATACCAAGCTTTGGTGATTCCCAAATCTTCATTAGAATCAAATGAAGCCATTTCTTGTGTGTAGAGAGCTATTGGGTGAGTTAGATGGAGTGTGTGATGGTATGAGCTTTGGAGAGTATATGCAAATAGTTGTGTGTTGTTTTGTGGAGATAAGTATATAGGATGGTGCCCAAATTTGGCCATTATAGTGTCCAAGTACAAGTGAATCAATGCAATTGTACTTGCAAAAATTTGAATTTTGAACCCGCCGGCGGGGTCGTAAATTTGCTACAATGCCGGGGTCGCAAAACGGCCAGAAATGTATGGGTTCATTAGCATGTCGGCCAAATTATCACCTCTTCGATCGATTTGTCGATGGCGGCTCGGAGTTTCATAAGATTTTGCGGCATTTCCTTATCACAGTACCCTTAAAAGCTGTACCTTTGCGCTCTTGGCAAATGAACCGGACACCTTATTATCCACTTTGACGTAAGAGTTGTCTTTGAACAAAGAAGGGAAGTGTTCATATATCCAAACCTATGCAAAAAGAAAAAAAGTTTAGTAAGAACCTTATCTTACGAAATTTTTGCGAATATAAATGTTCTAGACAATAAAATTACCTGTGTTGATGGGTGAAAACTACTCCTGCAGAATTTGGTAATTTGGGGTGTGGATGAGAATGAATCTAAACCTTCAACAAATGCACTTTGCGGTGAGTGCTTGTAGATTCGAGAGACCAATGCAAGTCCGGCTAAACCAAGAAATGGCCGTTCCGGACTTGTTTCGGTCACAAAGTGAAGGAGATGGGGTTGATCTTAGGGAGGAAGCGAAGAAGGTGTTGAGATTGTGAAGGTGTTGGCTTGCTTATGACTTGTGACGAAAAGATGAGCAAGCTTACGGTTGATCAAACGAGGCTCTGGGTGTTTGAATACGGTTTTTGTATTAACACTTGGTTTTACAATCATGTTGAACTTGTGTTGTTACCTTCCCCCTTTTTGAAATAGGGCGGAGAACCTATTTATACAATTCATTGAGCCTCATTCACGTTTCTCGTGGGAAGTGGCGGTAGTGGAATGATGGAGTAGTGGAGTTGTGTGTCGGTGATACACGACCGGTCTTGCCCACTTCTCTGTTCATCTCTAACCGCCCATGACTTCCTAACACGTTCTTGTGATGGCGTGTTGCAGCTTACACGCTGTAAACCGCCGGACCAATACCCATAAATATCCCCCGATTTGTGACATGATTGATGTCTGGAATGTGGATCGTGGATCCACGAAAGATAGCATGTAATCTTTGAATTGAATAAGCTTGTGTTATTGGAAAGTCGATACTTGTGAAGTATCGTGTGTATTTTATCACGAGTCTTGCATTACGGTGTGGTAAGGTTATGGTAATGACTCCTCACTAACCAAATAACTCTTGACCAGGGTTGTATAACCAAGGCTGGTGAAGTCGGACGGATGAGATGATGTTTGAGACACTCATCTGCGGCCGTTGATGAAATTAGGGTTTTAAAAGAGGTGCGCAAGCATCACTCTTGACTTGGTCGAAACCAAGCATGGGAAGGGTTTTGAAGAGGACCGACCGGGCATGTGTGTAGACAACACGCCGGTGTGCACGTCCATACTTCACTTTCCCAAGAAGGCGCGATCTAAGCCACTCAATTTGGCCAGAGTAAAGTTGAGTGGTTGAGATCGATTTGCGATAGGAGTTTGATGCGCAAGTCGCGCACCATACCCTTTTTCGGCGTGTTTTCCAAGATGACCCTGACTTGGTCGGTCTTGGCCAGGTTGGTTTGGCGTGAAGATGGTAGGTGATGTTCACGCCCATGTCTCACCGTTCCATGAAAACGTGATCTAAGCCACCCCAATTCGTCCATGAAGTTGAGTGGTCGAGATCGATTTGCAATTTGGGAAGTGTATCCACGCATGTTTGAGCGGGCGTTTTGGATTGGCCAGGCGTGATATGCCTTGGCCGACCATGCATGAAGAGGTAGATGGGCCCACGGTGGTCATCTTTGGTATGGCCAGGACTGTAATCTAATCTGTGACCCTCCATTCGTGCTTGAGAAGATGGACGCGCGTGATGGCTTGAACCCTAATTTTGGCTTTCAAAGCGCGCGACCATGCTATTTCAGGCGGACGAATGTGTTGTAACAACCATGGTTGGTTTTGGCCGATTGGTTAAGTGTGTGGCCGGTCACATGGTGATTGTGTCGACATGCTCCGGGCCCTTTGAGTCTACATCTATACCCTCCATCTATACTGCGAAGATGGATGGTTGAGACCATTTTGCGGCACATGTAATATCCGCAAACCCTAATTTAGGGTTTTCAGCCCATAATGCTTGGTATGGACGGTTTCTTGGCAAGCAAAGGCCAATGGTCGACCATGCGGGGTCGGTAGTGTGTATTCCATACGGGGTGATGGAATTGATCCGTAGTCATCAATCATGCTTGTGGAGTTGGATGGCTGCGATCCCCACATCATATCTGGCAAGCTAAGGCCGTGTGTATCCATACACCTTTGGGGGTGATGGAATTGATCTGTGGTCATCAATCATGCTTGTGGAGTTGGATGATGCGATCGAATCATATCCGGCAAGCTAAGGCCGTGTGTATTCCATACCTGCTTGGGGGTGATGGAATTGATGCGTGGTCATCCAATCATGCTTGTGGAGTTGGATGGCCGCGATCGAATCATATCAGGAGACCGATCTGATCAAGTCCAGGATGCTTTCAATCGGGCTAGTATAACACACAGAGAGGGCTCAATCGGGCTAGTATAACACAAGAGAGGCTCGGGCTAGTATAACACAGGAGAATCGGCACATGCGGGTATTTCGTACATGGTTTCATTATAGTGCTTGGAGGTTCGTGTTACTCTGTATGAGTAACACTCGGTCTCATGCCACATGGCGATAATGATTCATTATAGTGCTTGGAGGTTCGTGTTACTCTATAAGAGTAACACTCGGTCATCATGCCACACCGATAATGAGTACAGAAATACAAAATTTGAATTAAGTGAGGAGTATCCAACACTTATAAATGGCTTTATCTTTTACAAGATGTCGGCGCATGATTTTTACGGTTTTTACAAACTCAACCTTGAGCGAAAATCCACCATCAACATTAAGTCCCTGCCTAGCACACAATGGTTACACTATTGTGTGGTAGGCATGAGATGGTGACGATTAAAAGATAAAACTTATGAGACAATGTTAGATGTTACCAGGAGAGGCGGGTCGTCCTGTCCTTCGAGCATGTCACGTTCAAGAGCGTCCGAAAAAGTGTTCCCCTAGCATGATGTCGGTCTTGCACCTTGATCGACCTTGCTATGGCTTGCCGGTCGAGGGCTATTGCGCTGCCCGTTCAATCGTGGGGATGTGCCTAATCGGTGATGATTGCGCTGCTTCGTTCGTGGGGTTCTGCCTGCTTGATCGAACGTGGGCTTGTTGTGTCTGCCGGTTGAAAGTGGGTCTCTCTGTACATGCTTCAAACGTCGACCATGTGCTTCGAATGAAACCGGCCTGTTGTGTGCGCCTATTATACCAGCCTTATGTCGTGATTAACACCCAGCCTTTGCGACTTGAGCAATACCAGCCTGACTTAAGCAATACCCGGACTTGAGGCTTGTACCGTACTTAAAAATTGTGAGACTTGAAATCAATACGGTGAAACTTGTGCTGGACTTGAAATCAATACAGGACTTGAAAACTTGAGTTATCTTAGAAGCTTGTCAATACCGGACTTGAATGATGTTTGGGTGGCCATTGTGTGAGTTGTGTCTTGCCGTGTGTGGCGACACTTCTCATATGCTTTCATACAAGTTCTAACTCCTGTCTTTTATTTCATTGCGGTAGAAAGAATCCTGTTGAGATGTCTTACGGAGATAATGCACGGTGTCAAGTCAGGAAGTGTTGATAGCTTCAAAGATATCCGACGTTGATGATGAGATGTTCACCGCGCCCTTTCAACTTATGAAAATATTCGTTCCACCGGATAACCCACCTCATATCGACTTTAGGGTTCTTCATGCTCATTTGAGTCCTCATGAAGGATGGATGAGGCGTACGTTTAAGCAATGAGTACATCAAAGATAACTTAGAGTGCAGTTATTGATGTAGCTTGAGTGTTGAAACGACTCGAGAGGATGTTAAAGTGGTTTTACAGTGCGAGCGTTGAGGTAGATCTGGAGAGAGTGTTGAAGCGGGATTCGAAAGAAGCGAGGGTCCGGAGAGAGCATTGAGGCGTCTCTTGAATAGACTATTGAAGCAGCTTCTGCGGGAGGGAGAGTTGGAGTGGCTTCCTCTCCGATTCGATTTACCCTTGCGAATTCCATGATTCTTGACAGACCATCTTTCTCGTGTTGAAGAATTCCTTGGTGACGGTGAAGGAACTTCATGCCGAGCCTCGATCCCCAAGCGTGGTTTACATGGTTTTGTTCGTAGTGGTTTTGTCGAGCACAGTATGGAATATCTCGAACGTTGTTGCATCATTGCGGGAGTCGTACATGTGGCAGGTTGGAGGTTGGCGGACACGCGGGATATTGTATCTCGGTGGTTTTCCCCTTGCTGCTTGAGGAACCGCTTACGAAGGCTGAAGGTTGTATCGCTTTGTTGGTGAGATATATGCCCTTGCGTCACGATCATACATCCTTATCGGGTTGTAGCATTACATCCATCCATGGAGGAGAACATGCAGCGTGTCCGCTGGTTGCATCTACTAACATGTCGATGTTGGTGAGGAGAATCGCTTTTGGAGCATTCCATTGGGCGGAGGAAGCGGGTGTCGGTCTCTCCTGCTAGTCTTGCTAACGGCGACGTTCTGTATATTGTCTTCCCCTTCTAATCACGTCTTGCTCCGAAAGTCGTCCCCTTTTTAGTGTGAGTATGGGTTGAAGCTTCACCGTATGTGTTGGTCTGGTTTCCTTGAAGTCCGTCATTGTGGTGGGATGACGCACAATCTTGCATGGGCTAACCTTGGCCGTCTGAGAGTCTTGAGAGAAATCACATTGGAAGATGCTCCTGTGTCGACGAGGCCCTCTGAACTACGAACCCTTGATGTGTGCGGTAACATGTGGGGGTCGTGATCTTTTTACGCCATCATGTCGTCTTACATAAATGTAACATTATTTCTGGTGTTTTCGATGCGATTAAGACTTACGGGCGTGAAGGAGTCGGTGTACGTCCGAGCTATTTTATTAATTACGGAAACATCTCTGCACGTTGATTCTTTGAGAGGCGCAGAGTTCACACAAGCTTTCCACTAGAGATGCCGCTTCCTAATCCACCTGGTCTCTGGTTCGTAGTAAATCTTGACCTGGGGAGGATCGTTGTGAGAATCGGTCCCCGTGTAGGAATCTCCATGACAAGGACCGTTCATATCGATGTCGCTCATTTGATCGAGGTCCCACGTAGGTCCGCGCGGCTGAAATACCTCTTTCTGAGTTGCGGCCATATCCGTTTGAGTCTTAGCAAGAACTTCTTGCTTCTCCATCAAAATCTGAAATGGTAATGGATGGTGGTCTTCCTCTCGTCCCTCCGGATCCTCGTCACGATGCGGGAGTGAAAGTTGTTGCTCACGGTGACTCTTTGGAGGCGTTACGCTTGAGGAGTTGTCGGGATTTGCGGGTGCTCGACTGCGGTGACGGGAGGTGTTACACTTACTGGAACATCTCCTCTTTCTGGCCGGCACCGTGGTAGAAGTGACCGGTGCATAAGGTGTATTGACCACGGTAGCTCCGAAATTATAGGGCGGAGCCCCTTACGTATCTTGTGTTACTCGCCGGGAAGAAGAGGTTGAAAAGTTGCCTAAGGAATTGAAGAAAGAAGCAGGTTGTACTTCAAAGGATGAAAGTCTCTATTGCCCCGAGGAAGGACGAGTTCTTTCTTTGAAGGACTTTCCTTGAAGGATCGTAGCTACCTACTTGTCCTTTTAGATGCTCTTCTTTTTGAGTGATAGTGAGGATTCCTTTGACTCTGGGTTTTGAATTAATAGGTAATTGAATTGGTTCAATTTGAGATAGTTTGGTGAATGATTTTTTAAGAAAGAGGTTATTTTAAATGAAATTTGCATCTTGGTCATGAATGATTGCACATGTCACATGAAGTTGCAAACGTTGTGTGAAAGGAAAGCATGAATGAAACAGGACATGGTGTTTGATTCTTTGAGCCTCTTTCTCCACGTGTGGGATGCTAAGTCCCCGGTGAATTCTAAACTATCTTTCTTGTAAAATTGTTGAGTAGAACTTACTTGCTTTTGAAGCCTCATTTGTATCAAACCGGAGTAGCCTCTCGAAGAAAATCCTCGCACTAACTTCTCAAAGCTATCCCTCTGGCCAAGCTTCTCACGAACAATGCGCTCAAAGCGTTGCACTCATTGGTGGGGTGATGAAGGGACCAGGTGGTAATGAGGTACCTCGGGTCCATTACTTCTTGACCCGATGGGTGGGCGCCGTGTCGGGGTAGCTTTATCTCCGTTTCGTACCCACGTCTCTAATAGCTCCGAATCTTCTTTATTGGGAAGGGGAAATGTAAGTACCTTGTGTCCGACTTTTCTGCGTTAGCGGGCGTTGCGATGTCTCCCGTGGCTTTGATATGGAACAGGAGATGAAGTTGGAAGACTTGCGGCGCGCCATCATGTACTGCGGATTGTCTTCCTAAGTAGAGGATGAAGAAGGTGTCGTAATGTCACTGCCGAGTGGCCGGATTGAACGCTCCCATCCTCAGTATTCAGGCATTTCTTGATTGATTTCTCCTTCCTCAAGCGTTTATTCGATTGGTTGGAAGGCGACGCGGATTAGACAGTCTTAGGGCTTCGGCAAGAGCTTTGAGGTATAAATCCTCTGGCAAGGCTCCATAGGCTGCAGGTTCCCCTTCTTTATCGGCGACATCGTAGCATTACAGGATAAGTCTCCTCTCCCGTGGAGTTGCATCGGGTCTCCATTGTTGGCCAGGACCATGTTGTTCATCTTCCACTGGGTCTCCTAACGGTTGCGCGCCCTTTTGCTTCTCCAGGTAAGATGTGACTCCAGGTTAAAGATTACGCATTGCCCGAGTGGATGCCCTGTCGATGCTTCTTGTAATCGTGCGCCATATCATTCAAAAGGCGAAATGTCTCGCTACGCATACAGGTGATACCGACTTGATTTGCCAAGACATCCTCCGGCATTCTAGCTATGCTTACCATGATATCCCGAACCACTGCGGATTCGAGTGAGGATACATCGTGAGACGAAAACGGAATTCGAGAATTCGATTCTTATAGCAGAGATCAATCTCCCCTTTGTGGTCGCCAATTGTTGATGGGTGAAAACTACTCTGCGAGAATTTGATAATTTGGGGTGTGGATGAGGAATGAATCTAAACCTTCAACAAATGCACCTACGCGGTGAGTGCTTGTAGGTCGAGAGATCAATGCATGCAAGTCCGGCCTAAACCAAGAAATGGCCGTTCCCGGACTTGTTTTCGGTCACAAAGTGAAGGAGATGGGGTTGATCTTAGGGAGGGAAGCGAAGAAGGTGTTGAGATTGTGAAGGTGTTGGCTTGCTTATGACTTGTGACAAAGATGAGCAAGCTTACGGTTGATGCAAGCGAGCTCGTGGGGTGTTTGAATACGGTTTTTGTATTAACACTTGGTTTCGTCGACCGAACTTGTGGTTGTTCTGTCCCCCCTTTTGAAATAGGGCGGAGAACCTATTTATACAAGTCATTGAGCCTCATTCACGTTTCTCGTGGGAAGTGGCGGTAGTGGAATGATGGAGTAGTGGAGTTGTGTGTCGGTGATACCACGACCAGTCTTGCCCACTTCTCTGTTCATCTCTAACCGCCCATGACTTCCTAACATGTTCTTGTGATGGCGCGTTGCCGCAGCTGAGCTATGTAACCGCCCGGACCAATACCCCGATAAGTATCCCCCGATTTGTGACATGATTGATGTCTGGAATGTGGATCGTGGATCCCACGAAAGATAACATGTAATGCTGAATTGAATAACCGCGTTATTCGGGAAAGTCGATACTTGTGAAGTATCGTGTGTATTTTATCACGAGTGCGCATTACGGTGTGGTAAGGTGATGGGTAATGACTCCTCACTAACCAAATAACTCCCGACCGGGGTTGTATAACCAAGGCTGGTGAAGTCGGACGGATGAGATGATGTTTGAGACACTTTCATGCGGCAGATTGATGAAATTAGGGTTTTAAAAGAGGTGTAAAGCATCACTCTTCAGCTTAGTCGAAACCAAGCATGGGAAGGGTTTTGAAGAGGACCGACCGGGCATGTGTGTAGACAACATGCCGGTGTGCACGTCCATACTTCACTTTCCCAGAAAGCGCGATCTAAGCCACTCCAATTTGGCCAAGTAAAGTTGAGTGGTTTGAGATCGATTTTTGATAGGAGTTTGATGCGCAAGGAGTCGCGCACCATACCCTTTTCCTCCGGCGTGTTTTCCAAGATGACACGACTTGGTCGGTCTTGGCAGTTGGTTTGGCGTGAAGATGGTAGGCTGATGTTCACGCCCATGTCTCACCGTCCATGAAAACGTGATTTAAGCCACCCACCCGTCGGTGAAGTTGAGTGGTCGAGATCGATTTGCAATTTGGGAAGTGTATCCACGCATGTTTGAGCGGGCGTTTTGGATTGGCCAGGCGTGATATGCCTTGGCCGACCGCATGAAGAGGTAGATGGGGCCACGGTGGTCATGCTGGTATGACCGGACCTGCTTAATCTGTCCTGTGACCCTCCATTCGTCTTGGAGAAGATGGACGCGCGTGATGGCTTGAACCCTAATTTTGGCTTTCAAAGCCGCGCGACCATGCTATTTCGGGGCGGACGAATGTGTTGTAACCAACCATGGTTGGTTTTGACCATTGGTCAAGTGTGTGGCGGTCACATGGTGATTGTGTCGACATGCTCTTAGGGCCCTTTAGTCTACATCTACCCCTCCATCTATACTGCGAAGATGGATGGTTGAGACCATTTTGTGGCACATGTAATATGCAAACCTAATTTAGGGTTTCCGCCCATAATGCTTGGTATGGACGGTTTCTTGGCAAGCAAAGGCAAATAATCGACCATGCGGGGTCGGCCGTGTGTATTCCATTCACACTTGGGGTGATGGAATTGATACTGTAGTCATCCAATCATGCTTGTGGAGTTGGATGACTGCGATCGAATCATATCGGCAAGCTAAGGCCGTGTGTATTCCATACCATGCTTTGGGGGTGATGGAATTGATCTGTGGTCATCGATCATGCTTGTGGAGTTGGATGATGCGATCGAGTCATATCACGGCAAGCTAAGGCCGTGTGTATTCCATACAGCTTGGGGGTGATGGAATTGATGCGTGGTCATCCAATCATGCTTGTGGAGTTGGATGATGCGATCGATCATATCAGGAGATAATACGATCAATTCCGGATGCTCAATCGAGCTAGTATAACACACCGAGAGGGCTCAATCGGGCTAGTATAACTTGCCGAGAGGGCTGGGCTAGTATAACACACCGAGAATCATCACGTACGGGTATTTCGTACATGGTTTCATTATAGTGCTTGGAGGTTAGTGTTAATCCGTATGAGTAACACTCAGTCTCATGCCACATCGATAATGATTCATTATAGTGCTTGGAGGTTCGTGTTCTTTCTATAAGAGTAACACTCGATCATCATGCCACACCGATAATGAGTACGAAATACAAGGCTGAATTAAGTGAGGGAGTATCCAATACTTATAAATGGCTTTTATCTTTTACAAGATGTCGGCATGATTTTACGGTTTTTACAAACTCAACCTTGAACGAAAATCCACCATCAACACCTGGAAGAGACGTGTTTCCGTTAACTTGCTTAGTGAGTGCCCTAGAACATTTTGTCAACTCATTGTTCAAGAAGGCGACCACCGCATGATACCCTAAGAATACCCACGCATCTCATGTAAGGGATCCAATAGTTGCAAGTAACCGGCCTCGACTTGGTTTCGGAATCGTTTGGGGAAGATACATTTGCCCGGTGGTGTATAGCAAATAAGCGGCCGCGGTAGCATTGATTCGCCCGGGTGAACCATTTCTTCCCTATCAAGGATTTCACGAGTCTTCCATAATCCGTCCATCAACTTCTTCACATTAAACTTCTTGGTTAGTCGACCATCCTTCTTGTCAAGAACATCATCCGTCTCGAACTGACTCCGGCCGACAATTTCTTGCTCAATTCGTAAATCTTCCCGAGAAAGAAATGGCATTATCGAATCCCTCGGTGGATCGCTTTTCCATCAACCTCGAGGCCTAGAATTTGTTGAGCATCATCGGGAGTTATCGCCATCTCACCGAATGGGAATAACATAGTATCGGTCTCTCAGTAGAACCTCTCACGGAATGCGAGAGATGGTAACTTTATCATGATTAATATTCGAACTCTCCACCGAACCCAACAACCCGGAGTTCCTCACAATCACTTTCACCTCCTCACATTCCAAGTCAAGATTCCAAATATGCGTCACCAGACACGAAGCTTGGCGCCTCATGAGACCGGATGGCATGCTTGTGATCCTAAATACCAAAAAAAAAAAAAAATACAAACACTAGACGCAAATTTAATTAAGATAGTTACACACTTGAATAAATAACAAAGACGGATTAAGATTACTTACGATAGTATTATGGACCGTACATGCCCATGAGTGTTTGTATCCAAAAAGAACATCTCCACCATCTCGCCGGGGTCCCTTTTGGAGCTCACCTTCTTTCGGTGCAACCATCAAGTGTTTGGGAGGCATGTGAGAATCATCCGGTTTAGTGATCACTCTCTTCTTCGTTCCGGTTGAAGTTGAAGCCGAAGCTTCGGTGGCTTGAACAATAGCTAGAGTTTGTTTTCCTTCTCCATCTCCATCTCCTTCTTCTTCTTCTTCTTCTTCTTCTTCTTCTTCTTGTTCCTCTTCCTCTTCAACAATTTCATCTTCGATGATATTCTTACCTTTATCTCCATTACCATCATCATCATCACCATCATCATTACCTCCTCCAGCCTTAGGCATGTCTTGATCACCATCATCATTGTTACCTCCTCGGCCCGACCGATTGGTTTCATCAACATCATCATCATCACCTCTTCTACCGGATGGAATTGATTGGTCTTCATCTCGAGTCTCGTCGAATTATTGGGTTCGGATAGTGGTTCTAAGACCTTTGTCGTTCCCAGTGACATATACCCCTCGATGTTTTGAAGACAAGAGTTTATCACCAACACGAGAGGGTTTGAAGGAGGACTAAGAGCCGCTTTCGCTGCTTTCTTCTTTGCCATTCGCAATCTGGTCAGGAACAATTCAGAAGAAAAAACATTACATGCCTAAGGGTTAGACATACACAACATATCCGCGGAACAATGGCCGGAAAGGTCGACCCGGATGAGTGCCGGCTAAGACAAAGCGGGCGGTGTATCATCAAAATAGCCTTCGTGCACAAAAAAATTTTAGATTTTTCACTAAACTGGTAGAAATGTCTATTTCCCACACATCGTAGAGGCGACAAACAAATTTAATGGTTTTATATAAATACCCTTCCCGACAGAAAAAAATTCTAGGCATCGGAAACATTCTAAACAAGTAGCGGAAGGGTAAACAATAATAAGATGCAGCTTCATTAAAATAAAAAAACGCCCAATGGTATACGATATGAATAACCTGCGGCCTCTAGTGGCGATTCTGAAACTATACAATAGGCAAATTCTTCAACCTTATACCTAACAAAAAACCTTCACGGCGTCGATTCCCGCCGATTCACAAATTCGAATTTTCTTGACCTAATGACATGCAAACATGAAAGTGAAGTACTAGAGTGAGTTTAAGTGTGCCCTTACTTTCTTAAGCGCATTATTTCACGTGTTTCGGCGGGTTCAATTTCTTCTTCTTCAACCGTTTTTTCCTTCACTTTCTTAGCAACCAAACTTGCAATTCCAGAATATTCATTGGGTTTTCGATTAGTTTCTTTCATACGAGTTGCCTTCTTCCGTGGTGGATCCATTGATGAAGACTAATCGGAGTTTCGAATCGACGATTTTAACGAATTGATCGACGAGTTTTGGTGGTGGTGGGGGTGATGGAGCCTGTAGGTTGTGGAGGAGAAGAAGAAGAGAAAGAAGATGAAATGAAGAGAATGAAAACTGATTTAGGTAGTAATTAGAGTTATAATGGGAAAGGTAATTTTGTAACTTTGCCCATAGACCTCCCCCTTTGCTCTTAAAAAAGAGTCCTTTAAAATTGGGTATACCCCAATTAGTTTGAGTATACCCCAATCAAGCTAGGATAAAGTACCCCTACTTTTCACATTACACTAAAAAAAATGCCCCTGTTTTTAGAAATTTATGAAAGTATTAGTTTTATTGAAAAGGAAAATTCCATCCAGTTAAGTGTTAGGTGGCAGTTATCTTTCGAATTAAAAATCCTATTACCCACGAACTACATCTCCTTGGTGGGGAGGGTAAATGATCCGCGATCCCGAAAATGGTGTAACGATCCTAAACCGGCCTCGGCCAACCCGGGAAGCGTTGTCACAATCACGAGCCAGGGCTCGGCGAACCTATTAAAATGTTGTGAAGGTCGCTTTCTTCCAACCAAAAACCCCAAAACACTTGAAATGATGAACCCTTTTTGGGAAATGATGTTACGAACCTGAAAGTGGTAACGATCCTGAACCGGACTCGACGGACCTGAAAAATGATGTATAAAATCAATGTGGCAATAATAAAAGGGAAAATATGTAAAGTAAATTAGTCTTAACTAACACTAGATGGAAAAACTAACGTGAGGATACTTTAACAAATTTTAAAAAAAATCCAGGCATTTTTTAGTGTGTATCCAAAATGCGGGTACTTTATCAAAATTCTCAAAAAAAAAAAAAATTGGTGAAAAATGGTACATGTACCCCAATATTACAAAATGCAAAAAAAAAAAAAAAAAAAAAAAACGGCACCTAGCTCAAAATTTAAGTCATCCCCCGTTCCCCAAAGTTTCATGCGTTCCAGGAGGTCCCAGGTTCGAGCCCCAATGGTGTAATATTGCAGAAATTAACATGGAAGGTAGAGTTAATTTGCCCCCCTTGTGACACAATCTCAGCCCCCATCCCGCTTCGGCTCCTTTGGCTAGGTTACCCATGAGGCTCGGCGGTAGAATAGCACAACAACTTTGTTCAATTAATGTAGTAGTATGTCGTTGGAGCTTAGCTCGTAATGCTTCCAACTAGTTTCATATAATAATCGTTATCCAATAATATTTTATGAATTATTTATAAAAAAAAATTAAAAAAAAATAATTCAAGCAAAGAAAGGAAGGAAAAACAACAATTGTAGTGGGTGAAAGTACATATCTTTTCAAATATCTTCCTTCTTCCTTTTTGGTACACACTGTACAACTCGATACGAGTTGTGGAATGCAAGGTTTGAAAAACGGGTCACGGCTCAGGTCACGGACACTAGGCGTGACCGTTATAATGCGTTTTCACAGGTGTGAGCACGTTTCGGGCTAAAAACGCGTTATATAGGAGAAAAACGCGTTTTTTGGAAGTTTTTTGAAAATAACGAGCGTTATAATGGTTAAATAGAAAAAAAAAATTATGATCTGAAATTCCTATGTAACGGTTATAACGTACGTGAAAACGTTTTAACGTGTCTAAAAAACATTGTTACTAGGTTTTTTTATTTTTTAATACTCCCTACGTCCCTAAATAGATGGCCTATTAATTTTTAAATTTTGTCCAACTAATAGATGACCTATATCAAAATACAAATTCTAATACTACCATTTTATTTGATTATTGTTAGTATAAGAAATGTGTATAATTCGATAGTCATGTTTATATTCTTTACATAGGTGTTTGAAAATGCTTTTCACTATACAATTTACGAAAGTTTGATAAAATTCGTGTCGGTAAATTATAGCCACTAAAATTTCGTTGGCAACAATTAGCTAGGTATACTTGTCCCTTTATTAGATTGCAGAATTTCCATCAAATGCCAAGAAGTGGGCAGAGTTTTATCAAGTCTATATGGTACTAGACTACTAGTTTCTAAAAGTTAATCATTGAATGCTTAAAAAACTCGGTAAAGTAGGAATTGCACGGTGAGTTAGGGTACAATCAATCAACCCATTATCAGATTCGATCTAAAATTGCACTACTTATAAGATGAAATAAGTATTACGTCCAAATCATGTACCCACCACAGTTGCATGATGATGCATATATCGTTTTTTTTTTTTTTTCATTTTAAGTTTTAACAAAGAAGTGAAGAACTAAAGCGGAGAACTTGGTTCATGAATTGAAGATTCAAGTTGGTCCAATTGGGATAGGCAACGAATAATATGTCGCGTCACTTTTTTCTTTCATTTCCCTTCTTTTAGAAAACAAAATCATGGTCACACTATTTTTTTTTCCATTCTCTTGTTTATATGTTCACCCTTTAAAAACACAACAAGGCGTATGGTTGTAGTAGGCAAATATTCTATAACTCTGCTTCTTCCGCGGAGAAATTCTTCCTTCCTTTGTGTTTTGAAGTTTCCAAGTTTCAACTTCCAACTACAAGTTTAAGAGGTAATTTTAATATTTTATTAAAATAAGTATTTACCACTAAATATATTGTTTGTTTCTATGTAGTTTATTTACTGACAAATTTGATTTTTTTTTCTTCATGATACCTGGGATGATGATGCAGACGTCGAATGTTGTCTTTGAACTATAAATTTTAACTATACAGGTACTCTCTTATATCAACATTTAAGTTAGTAGTTGCCTTTTTTTTTTTTTTTTTTTTGTAATTTTTCATCATTTTCTTCATGTTGTACATATATATATATATTGTAATTTAGGATGTTGCCATAACTTTATAATAGAGTTTCAAGGAAATAACAAAAGCTCAAATCAAGATTAGAGGAAGAAAAAATCAAGACACAATTAAATCTAGTCAATAAAATCTATGCAAATAACAATCTAGTCAAGACACGGGATAATAATAATTGTCTTCATGATTAAAAGATCTAGCTAGTCTATTTTCCTTTATGCATGCAACCAAATTTCTTATTGTTTCAAGAATATATTGATTACCTAGCTACAAAATAGACATCTAGAATTTTCTATTTGTGGACACAAATTAAATAGAGGCCAAAAATAATACTAGTGAATAAGAAAAAATTCACTAGTTTAATGAATTGTCGTCATGCTCAATAAGTAATTCGTATTCATGCTCAAAAGGGGTCAAAAGTTAAAAGTATAAAAATAAAAAGAAAAAGCTAATTGTCTTCATGATCAAAAGGTCTAGCTAGCATATGTTCATTTGGAGACAATACACAAGGTTATGAGAATGTGAATCCAACATATGATTCTCGTTACACTTCGGATCGCTCTGACCTTGGTGTTCAACATATGAACGAAGGATATAATTCAAATATTGATAATAATAATAATGAAGTAGGTAACAATAATGATGATAGTGAAGGAGGTTATGATAACGATAATGATGGTTATTATGATGATGATACTTATGCAAGCGAAGATAGCGATTGCAGAAACAACGATGACTATGATGTGGAAAGGAACGAGTCGAGAAAATGAAGAATACATGAATAAATCAAAAAAAAGGTGGTGGTAGTAGTTGGTTCGCGTAGCTTTTTAAATGATGAATACTAGTTTAACAATTCTATGTTTTTAAATTTGAAGTTTTTAATCCTGTAGTTACTTTCCTTGTATCATTTAAAAAAAAATTAATTCGAAGTTTTCGACTTTCAATCGAGAGGAAAAAAAAATCAAAAAGATGGTAAGAAAGTTATTTACACGGTTTATAACGGGCATGATAACGGGAAAAAGTTCTAAAAAAATGCACGTTAAAATGTTATTTAGAATAAAAAAACATTCAAACTAATTTTAGAAAAACTAAGTTATAAATTGTATTTAAAAACCGAAAATCCGTCTTAAAAAACGTCGTTATTTCCTATTTATCGGCATTATAAAGGCACGGGGTTCAGGGACCCTCACGGCCACGGTATATGGGTGTGACCGTTTTAACAGTCGTTTTTTCAGTAAAAATGGGTGTTTTTCAAACCTTGGTTCTCTATGAACCAAGAAAAAAAAACCATGACAAAATCGCCGCTCGGAGTTTTTCTTTTAATTTATAGATCCAGTCCCTCGGGAGATGTGAAGGGGAAGCACGGTGTGTGGCGGTTTTTTAGTATGGTTTTTCCATCGGTCTATATAGACTTTTTGTACTGTAAAACTGTACTTACCGTACGTTTAAGAAAATTAACTTGGACAGTAATTGTGTTGGAAAGAGTTAGATTAGTGTCGTCTTTTAGGGTTATGATGGACTTTGAGATGCGTACTTGGAAATCGGACGTTGAATTTTAATCCTTCCGGAGAAGATAAAAAGGGTAACAATGTGGTGGTACCTGCTTTTTCTCAGAGTCTCTTTACCCAATGGCAGCAGGACAGTGATAGAGTGACAGTACCGAAAGTACTTAATTTTAAAAGAAAAGAACAAGTGACGTTTTTTTTTTTTTTTTTTGGTAAAAGGAAAAAAAAAATTTATTTAGAATGCTAAAAACGTGTAACCAATTATCGTGATGACAGGGTTTATAAGTATGCGACAGTGCGACACAAAATCGCGCTGGTGAGCATTTTGGCAGTGCATGCATACATGGTGTGCCAGATAATAACGCTGCAAAGAACATCACGATGGTGACCGGTGAGGACCGTGAGGTTAGTCTCTTTACCTGGCCAACCAGCTGTGTTTACTCGGTTGCACTATTTCTGAGAAAGACGCTAGTTGGGAATGCCAGTTCTCTGTTTGCCACTTGAAGTGCTTGCTTTCTATTAGTATGTGATCGTAAAATAAATTGAATTCAGTTTTTTGGTTAATTAGCCCTTGAATTTGAATTCTTGGGTCTAAAAGACAAGTAAAGTATGGCAACCTTTCAATGACCAGGAATTCAAATTCTCTGGTTTTAATATCCTTTATGGTTATTTCACCCAGCCTTGATAATTGATTTTTATATCTACTTACTAATATGCCCTTTTCATTATCATCTCTTTCGACAACCTCTTCTTCTTTAGGGAGAACAAGACTTTATCTTCATTATCAATTTATTTTACCTCTCGGGCCGAATTCACATCTCTCTACGACGACAACAACAACTTTGGAATTGGGGATTATCATGGCCGCAAAGTTGGGTGCGAAGTTGCTCGAGGATTGCAAACCAAGGTAGCGGTGAATTAACCGATTTCTCTCCAGAATTTTTGGTTGAGGTTGGTTTGATGTTTCATAAATTGTTTTGGGTGATAATAGAGGAAGTTGTTTCTTTAGATGGTGGGTGTGATGGTGCTTTGTGGTAATGAAGATGGTGAAGAAGAAGAAGAGGATAGAGGAAAAGATGCACTGTCAATAGTGGAGGTGGTGCTTTTAGGAGTGGAAAGATAGTAAAGAAGTATATTATGTAGATGGGTGGTGGTGGAGATGGTGTTGCTATTGTCGATGACGGTGATGGATATGGTAGGTTGGCTCGATGTTGTTGCGTCAATAAGCAATACATCCTGATACATCAAGAATTAAAAATTAATCGGTTTGATTTTATAAGAAGAATCCACTCAAATTTAAGCATCAAC
>JAJJWW010010772.1:0-28538 GCA_023531295.1 Papaver armeniacum | reverse complement strand
GCACGGGCGGGTGTTAAATCTAAATTAGACAGAGCTTTAGGAAATAGTGACTGGTTTCTGGTCCATCTAGATTTTGTTCTTAAACATCTTACCCAATGTGGTTCTGATCATACTCCGATATCGCTAGACGTCTCTATTCAAAATAGAGTCACCGGGTGAACCGGAAATTTTTTTGAACATTGGCTAAAACATGAAACTTTTCTGATAATATCAAAGATGCTTGGTCAACTAACTCTTCTGGCTCCAATGCTTTTGTCCTTTCAAATAAGTTATCTAATACCAGACATGTGTTATCCCTTTGGAGCAAGAGTACGTTTGGGGATTTCAATAAACGTATCACGGTACTTCAGGCAGAGTTGAACTCCCTTCAAGCCGCTGATTTTAATGGTACCAACACGGAAGCTGTCATCAAGCTAGAAAGTGAGATTAGACAACTTAATGAAATTCAGGCGAGTTCTAACCGGCAAAAGTAACGTGATCACTTCTACAAGGACATGGATATGAACTCGAGGTACTTTCACATTAGGAAGGAACCTGAGGAAATGCCGAGTGAATTGATTCTCTCTTGGCTCCCACATGGAACATTGTGCAATGACAGAGACTCCCTTTCTAATCTTCTCAAGCAACATTTTCAAAATATAATGTCTACTTCTAATCCGCCAAACAGTCATGATTTTCTCAAGCAAATAACTCAATGCATATCAACGGAGGACAATGAAGAACTAGAAGCTATTCCATCAGAACAAGAAATATATCAAGCTCTTATGACGATGGAACCATGGACTTCTCCAGGACCGGATGGCTTCCCGCCTGGCTTTTACCAAACTCAATGGCAAGTTGTTAAGTAAGATGTCTGCAGGACGATTAAATCATTCTTCCACTCGGGTTTTCTCCTCCAACAGTTAAACAATACAAGAGTCTCTTTGATTTCTAAGGTGCAAATAGCAAACAAACCTGAAGATTTTCGGCCCATTGCCCTTTGCAACACTGTGTATAAGATTATCTCAAAAATAATTGCCTTAAGGATGAAGAAGCATATTGGAAAAAATCATCTCGCCAATGCGGTCGGCCTATGTTCCGGGAGGCTAATATCCAGAAAATATATGTCTAGTTAGGGAAATAGTGCAAGCCAAACGGAACGAAAAGAAGGCTTGAGTGGTCATCTTGCCCTTAAGATGGATATGTCCAAGGCGTTAGACAGATTAGAATGGTGCTTTTACGCTAGACATTCTTAAGAAAATTCTTCTCGAGATAAATTCCAACGGCTTATATCTCAAAGTGCATCTCTCTGACTCGATTGAAGTCATGTTGAATGGCTCTCCAACGGCTTTCAAACAAACTCGCGGCATTAGACAGGTGATCCCTTATCACCCTATCTTTTCATCTTTAGCCATGGAGTCTTTTTCGAAGGTACTTGGGTTATCGTGAAACAACGAGTTGCTTATTGTGTGTAAAAATTTCACGTTCGTCCAAAAATAAATCATCTACTGTTACGTTGACGATTTTATCATTACTGTTTCAAAACTGCGACACTCAAGTGCTGAAATTAATGAGTGTGATTCAGCAGTTTTTGTGCTTTCGGACGGTTGATAAGCTTCTGACAAATCGGCAATATATTTCAGTTCTAATCTCTTGCCTGAAGATTGTCAATCTATCAGTCAATGTTACGTCAGAACCTGGCAGGGACGTCGAACAGGTTGGGCAAGCCAGGTCGAGTCAATCTGATCCAACAGTGATTTATCCGGGTTCCTTTGGTCAATCTAAAATACTTGGTTAATGTCGTGTGTGCTCAGAAAAACAACAACTGGTGTTGATTAGGTCTATACGTGTCCTTAAGGGCTTAATGGACATTTGGTCCTTACATCGTTTGTATCTAAGAATTAAGCCCTAGGAATTAAACACAAACCATATCTGCTTCCTGCCTCAGCAATCCCATGCTCGAGGTCGTTTCTCTCCACAGGTCTCAATGCAATTTCTTACAAAAAAGATTTTGATCATCATCTTTCTATGATTCTATCAAGTATCTTTCTTATTCTCCTATTCCTAAGAACACTAATCCAAATTGACGACTAGAACACCGTTTCGGTGTTAAAGAGAACTCCAAAGCTTCATTTTCCTTCTTATTTATTCGGTTAATCTCTATTGTATTTCTTATTTGATTTGTAATGGAATGTAAATATGTATTCCTATGTTTTGTCTATTCATTTTTTGTTTTTGTGTTTCAATTATTGTGAAAATTATGGTGGAGCAGGGAGAAATTGAGAAGAAATAAAAGATGTTTTGATTTTGTTTTCGAATTTTTTGGAGACCACAACAAAAGATTTACGAGTTATCGGCTCGTTTGGATCGTATTGGATCCGAATCGCTGTGAGTTAATCGGCGGGTCACCGTTCTCACAAATAAAGCTAGTTTTTAGTAAATTTATTGGGTCAACGATAGACCAGCCCGAGAAAGTTCTTTCAGGTTACGATTCTTTGAGCCAACAGTAGGGGCGGAGCAGTTTCCGAACAACTTGCTATCGATGGAACCTTACAAGTTAGATACTTAAATATCTCGGAAGAAAAGTATCTTGGTCTCCCCTTTTTTGTAGGTAGGAAGAAGCGAATTCCTTTCTCCACTTTCTTTGTGACAAAATGGATAATAGATTTGCGGTTGGAATGGGATATATGTCGGAAAGTTTGCCCGGATCGGTTATGATAAGGAACGTCTCAAATGTCTGATTCAATCCATCACATGGCAGGTTTCAAATTACCGGATGTTACTATAAAGAAAATGGGTTCAAACGAAAGCAACAATTTTTGGAGAAACAAGAAATCATACGAGAGGAAACCATATCATTACACAAGAGAAGCGCAAAAACCCTAAAAGAAGAAGGAGGATTGGGCTCCTGTGATATGCATATCTTGATAAGGCCCTACGGCGAAATCGGCACAGGCTTTGCTGCGACACGAGTCCATGATGGCTAAATCTCTACGAGGCGAAATATTACCGGACGGAGATCTTTTTAACCTAAAAAGTCAAATGAACTTGGTCTGGAGAAGTTTGAGCTACGAGTTGGAGTTTATGCAAAAAATTCTTGTTGGTGTCTAGGAGATGGCAAAGAAATACTCATGCAGGAATCAGAGATGGCTTGAGAGTTGCAGGACCACCGTTCAAAACAAGGCCGCACTTCTTATCAACAATACAAGTATGTTCATGAACTGTTTTTGATCACCAATTCATGGAACATTCTCTTTTGCATGAACTTTTTGATGCTAACATTGTTGACCTCATTAAGGGATTCTGAGATTCACAACGGGTTGTGAAGACAAAGTTGATATGGCTGCTGGAAAAAAATGGTAATTTCTCCGTTAAATCAGCTTACAGGAAGATGTACGAAGAACAAGATAATTCAGATTCAGTGGGGCCAAGATTGATCAGAATCTACAAATCCCTATAGAAACTGCCTCTACTTCCCAGAATCAGGCAATTTTTGTGGAAGGCGGTATCTTCTCTTCTTCCTACAAGAGATATACTTAGTTCCAAAGTATCTGGAATCTCTTCCCTCTGTCCTTTCTGTGAACAAGTTGTTGAATCTCCATCGCATGTCTTAGTAAATGTAGTGCGGCCAGCGGTCTGGTTGCTATCACCGGTTGGTCATCTGCAGTTCCCATATCCTTCTCGGCCTGGACACAAAGTTGGTTTGATGATTTTCATTCCAAGAAGATTACAAAAATTGACATATGCACAAGATCCATCGTAGCATGGAGTTTATGGTCTGATCGATGCGATAAAACCTTTCAGAATATCAACCCTAACCCTAACAGATCAATCCTAAAAGCTCAAAGTTTTATTAATGATCATATAGCTCAAACCAGGACACATTCTATCATGAGTATTAGAGTCTGTCGTAGAAATATACACTGGCTGCCTCCTCCTGCTAATGTCATTACTATTAATATTGACGGCTCTTTTTTGTATTCAAACAATACAGGTGGAATTGGTCTAATAGTTCATAACTTTGCAGGTGTGCAGCAAGCCGCAGAATGCATCTACCTAAAGGAGCTAAGGAACGCGGTCCAGGCAGAGTGTATGGCATTATGGGAAGCAGTTAATCTTGCACAGAGTCTACAGCTTCAGAATGTGCACTTTGAACTTGACGCGAAGACCGTGTGAAGCCAAACAACGCCTCTATAGATTGGCAATTACTCAACTATATTAAGGATATTCAGTCTCTTTTTAGTACCTTTCGTTCCTGGAAATGTCTCTACATTCCTAAAGAAAGCAATAAAATTTCAGATATTCTCTCTAAAGTAGCTAGAGAGTCTACCATCTCAGTTGCCTGGTCTAATTTTTCGCCTGTGGAAATTAGAGCTCAGCTATTAGAAGACATGTCTCATGTAGTGAACTGATCTTTTGCTATACAACTATTTTTTGCTTCAAAAAAAAAAAAAAATGCTTATACATAAACGGAAAAAAAAAAACTCATATTCCTGGAAAATAAAAGGACAAAATAAATAAAATAAATATCTTTTCTCCCCTTATATAACGTTAAGACGGGATGGGGCATCACTAAATAAAAAATGCATCGCCACGGAGCGGGGCGAAGCCCCGCGCACACCAAATCAAAAATATGGTTAAAAGAAACAAAAAAGATGCCCGGTGCTACTAATCTAGTATAATTATATAATTATATGCTTATTAAAATGACAACAAAAAACTTCTTCAACCTCAGTTAATTTGATAAAATGATCACCGGCACTGATGAACTACCTGGTTTCATCTTCATTTATATGAATACAAGGCAGAGGCGGAGCTAGTGTAGTGCAAGGGTGTGCAATTGCACACCCTTCCAAACTAGCTTCCAAGCCTAAATTTTCTAACATTTTGAGCTTCCAAGCCTATTTTTGTTATTTTTCACCCCCTAGAATTACTTTGCTTCCCCTAAATGAAGCTTCTAGCTCCGCCCCATTACAAGGTCTTTCATGCCTGCGCAATTTGCGATCATAGCTGTTTGGATGTGTGATAAAAGAATTTTCAAGTTTGTTAGTGCTGCACAAATCTTAAATAAATGGGAATTTTTATTTTTATTTGTGTCCCATTGAGCATGACGACCATGATGGTGGTAGGGTCGTAGGGATAATGCGCTGGTATATCAATAGCGTCCCACTAAAACCTCCAAAAGTTACCCGATGCACCGATATTCTGTCTTAATCACCAAAAAAGTTACCAGTATCCACCGCCGGTGACGGCGGTGATAGTTGAAAACCACCATTAATTCTCACAAATGTACGCTGATTAAAACCCCTTCCAAAATCTAGCTTCAGAAATACCCATAACAACAATCTATTAGCCTCTTCGGGTTCACTAGGCCAGGATCTACAATTTCATGAGCCTCCTAAGACACTAAGATACTAAGATACGAGAGAAGCACAGAACACGGTTTCCTCCTTTTTGAAGACTCAAGATTTGTCTTCTTTTTTATCGGTTACAAAGCCTCCAATTTTCAATTTGCTAGTCCCTTATTGACTCAAAGATTCATTTGCAGTGATTGTTAAAGACTCCAAGTCCTGATCTAATCAATCAAAGAGAAGACTCTTATCCTACCCTTTTGTCTCATCTCAATCATCTTTGTTTCCATAATTAATTCTATGCTATTTTTAAATTTAATTTAAGTTGATACATGGATTTCTCTTTATAAAATTGCATCATCTGATTTTGTATCCGTAACCTTTTTAATTAGTTCTAAATTCATTTGCGGTCCTCTTTATTCTTCTAATTTGCTATCTTACCCGTTATTGTTAGGCTGATTTTGAACAGAGGTTCCATGTCTACTTTCAGATCTAAGTTGTTTTCCATGATTTTCCCATAATTTAACCTCTCCTCTCTATTTTTTTCATTACGTGTTTACCGTTAACGTGGTGCCAAATCCGTCACAGTAATCTTTCAACATTTATCTTCAATTGGAAGAAAAGAAAATTCCAGGGGAAGAATGATGGTAATTTTCATAATGATGCCCACAAGGGATAAGGAAAGCATTACAGAGGTAATCCTAAACACTCTAGATTAGAATGGGTATTAAATATAATGATAAATATGTTTCAACTACACCTAAGAGCACAAAAATCATTTTTACAAATTGGAATGAAACAAACACTGGATTAGATTGGACGATGAGGCCATACTTTAGAACTCACGTGTTAGCAACACATTATAACATAACTATACATTTCAAGAGAGAAATGAAAATGCGAATCACATCTTGTTTGTGTTTGAGTATCCAATTGTTCCTATTTCAACAGTTTATCAGTGCTATTGCTTGGAATTGCCAGGGTTGAAATCATGAAACTCTAAATAGCCTAAATGATACATTAAACAAAGAAAATCCTGATATAATGTTTCTCATCCCGAGACCAAACAACAAAATGGTGAAATGCATAAAATACCGAGGAAGGTTAATGTTAGTAATTATCGGGTTGGTACCACCTAGAAAGGGCGAGGACTATGTTTATTGTGGAAAAACAATATGAAAATTGAAATTGTTGATTATGATTTTCACCATATAAATGTTAAGATTCGAGCGACTAACAATAGACCTAAGTGGATGCTTTCTGCTTTTATGGTAGTTCTTCTCCGTAACCATAAAGTAGACTCTTGGAATATCATTAGACAAATGGCATCACAAATTAATATTCCACAATCATTCTAGGTGATCGTAATGTAGTGCTTAACAAAGAAGAGAAAAGAAGTAGATTTCCTTTCAATGAAAATGAGGCTAGAATTTTCAATAATATTATTGGAGATTGTGGTCTCCATGACTTTGGGATTCATAGGTTACACTTTTACTTGGAACAATGTAAGAAAAGACCAAGATTTTATTGAAGAAAGATTGGATAGAGCCCCTGGTTAACTCTAAATGGAATACTTCATTCCCAACTCTAACTACGAGACATTTGGGTCCCTTGACTTCGACCATATACCATTTGTCTTAACACTCATAATACTGAATGATGGTCCCTCCCTTTAAGTATTTTGGAGAATGGATAAAACATGAGCAATGCAAGCCAATTATTCGGGATTGTTGGAATACGGATGTTCCTGTGAATCGCCACTTTCACGTTTAACAAAAAATTATCCTCGGTAAAGACCACCACAGAGATAGCAGGAATAAAACTAGTTTTTGGTCACATTAAAACTAATATAGAGATTATAAAAAGAAATATGATAGAAATAAATAGTAGACCTCCTTACCTAAGAAAGCTAATGATTTGGCTATGGAGACAACTAAACTCCTGCATTGGTACAACATAAAAGAAAAATTTTGGAAAGAAAAAAAGTAGAGATCGAGACCTTAACTCTAGGAGATAGGAACACTAGGTATTTTCATAAAGAAGGCCAAACAAAGATATAGGAGAAATAGGATTGGAAACAATTCAAAAAGAAAATGGTGAGTGGGCCACTGGTAAATGGAAATAGCTTCTTGTATTTCTAACCACTTTAAAAATATTGCTAAGACGGTTAATCCTATAACTGATGGAAAAATGCTAGATCTTATCCTGACTTGTCACTTTGAATATGATAATGAGATGCTTTGTAAAACTCCACGATATGCTAGAAATAAGAAAAAATTTATTCTCCATGGAGCTCGACAAGAGTCTCCGTCCGGATGGGTTCCCTCTAACTTCTATCGGCAGAATTGGGAGATCATTGGGCGAGCCTAACCCGTATGATCCAAACTTTCTTTGAAAGTGGTCATATTTCTAAGGAAATGAATGCCTCTTTCATATCTTTGATTCCAAAACCATAATCCTACAAACTCCTTCCGAGTTTAGACCAATAGCTTTGGCAAACACTTAACCCATAAGATAATCTCAAAACTAATGGCTAGTAGAATGAAATGTCTTCTTGAGAAATAATTTCGCATTTTGATCTGCCTTTGTTCCTGGAAGGCGGTTAGTGACAATATCGCTATAGCTCATGAGGTTATTCATAAAATGAGAAATAAAAAGGAAAAAATGGTTTAATGGGACTAAAAATAGATATGTCAAAAGCATTTGACGAGTGGAGTGGGATTTCCTAATAAAAATTATGTCTAGGATAGGTTTTAACGAAAAATGGTGTAACTTAGTTATGGAATGTATTTACCTACCACTCCGGCCATTTTGTTAAATGGATCCCCTACGATTTTTTTCAAACCTACGAGGGGCTTGCGACAAGGTGACCGTTGTCACTATCTCTTTCACGATACGTATGGAGGCATTATCAAGATCTATTTGTATCACAGGGTTAAATGGGTTTCTAAAAGGAATAAAAATCACTCCTAAAGCCCAAAGTCGGTCATTACTTTTTGCGGATGATTGTGCGATTTACTGTTAACAAGCTTCTACTAAAAACCTTATTAACCTCTTTTACTTATTTATAAAACTTAGGTCAACTAATCAACCTTTCAAAAATCCGGGAGTGTTAAAGTAGTAAAACGAATGAAAACATTAGGAATGAGGTGATTAACATCTTAGACAATGAATGTTATTCCTTTAAATGATAAAATACCTAGGATCTCCTTTGATTGGCTAATAGATCCAAAGTAAAATGTTTTGAACCATTAGTGGATAAAATGAGTAATAGGCTATTAAGTTGGAACGTAAAAAACCTAAATACTTCAGTAGGAGTATCATGATTAAAAATGTAGCCTCTTCTTTGTGTGTTTACAGATGAGTTGCTTTAAAATTCCAAATCAAAAATTTGTAATAAAATAACCAAAATGCGAGAGAGATTTTTGGTGGGGAAAAATGAAAAAGGACTAAATGAAAAGGCAAAAAGGGATTGTACTTTAAAGCTTGGGATACCATAAATAAATCAATAGATGAGGGGCTTGGAATTAGAACTTACAAAAAGTTCAATCTTGCTATGCTAGCAAAAATGGGTTGGAGACTTAAAGAAAAACCAAATTCTCTTTTGCTCGATTCTCAAAGCAAAATACTTCCCTCGAAAATGACATATTGCATATGAAAACTAAACCAAAACAAAAAGATAGTTGGATTTGGAAAAAGATATTAACGGGAGTCAACCAAATTAAACAAAATTGTTTTTGGAAAGTGGGTAATGGAGAAAACATCAATATTTGGAATGATTCATTGGGTGCAAATCAAACAATAATACACAACTTCTGCAATGGAAGAAAATTTCAGAAAGGTAAGTGATTTAATTACTAGTTCTCGTATTTGGGATATTGAAAAATTGGCGACTTTTTTGATCGGAGCAATTGAGAAAATACTTAAGATCCCAATACAGTAATCCCTACCTTGGATGAAGCTATTCAACCCTAGAAACAACTCAAGTAAATTCTTGTTAAGTCTTTATACAACTCTTTAAACTCTTGCTCAGTAGAAAATCAAGATTGGAACAAAAATTTGGGATATGCAAACTATTCCATCTATTAAAAATGTTTATTTGGAAGCGGCTCACTCTATTTTACCAACTAATATGAGGGTTTATGCTATCTTACCCGATATTCGAGCTGCTTGTCCTTTTTGTGTAACTCTGGTGAGAATCTCATCCCATATTTTTATCGCTTGTAATTTTGTCTCCCAGTTTGGATGCATCTAAATTTTGACATGTCTTATGTAACTAATGGACTAACAAATTTTCATGATTGGCTCAATACTTGGTTTCTGAAGCATGATAGAAATGGCCTTGCAATGGGTGGCCGATCCTTTGCGGATAGTAAATTGGCATGTTTGGAAGGCTAGATGTGACGTAGTTTTCAAAAAAACTAAAATAAATAGCATGGAAAACAGACCAAAGCAATAGTTAGGTTCATTAACGAGTTTAATGAACATAAACAAAATGGATTATGATATTATGCAAAACCTTTATTACAACCCCATGAATGATGAACATCTTAAAATTACAACGAAAAGAACCAAATAAATATGATAGTTTTTTTCGACGAAATTAACATTGCTTTGTCAATGTCAAATTACGGGGGCAAACTCTGCGTGGGATTAACTATTTCGACTATACGGGTAACATTGATGAAGGAAGTGGTAGTTATACGGTATCTTCTTACTAGAGAAGAACTTGAGAACTGGAGCCAAAGAAGCTTTCGAATTAGCGACCAAATGTAGAGGACAAAATGTTATTTTCCAAGTGATTAGAAGAGACACTCATGTTGCTAATGGAAATGTATGCTAGAGCTAGAGAAAAGAGGTACACTATCGGTGAAGACTGCAATGGAACCAGAACTTGCATAAACGGCGCAAGGTTTCATTTTAAAAAGTAGATACCACATAATTGAGGCAGCTCATTTATCTAGTTTTTGTAATCGTCATGGTCTTAAGAAGACATGGTCAGGAGAAAACTTTAGAATCTGTCATGTTCCTGGGATACCCCATATCGTAATTGTATCTGTCTTTAGTAATAATGGTATTTAGTGTAATTAGTAGTGATAATTAGTAGTTAATTATAAGTGAACGGGTGGCTGCGATGTAACCACAGGAGCGTTGTGAGTTGTTGATGCTAGGAAGGAAGGGGTAGCTTATAAGCGAGAATGAGTCTGTCATGAGGGTTATCAAATTATTAATCAAAACGAACTTTGTTCTTAGTTGTGTTCATTAGAACCGAGGAGAACTCGATTCTTCGGAATTGGGAGAGGTTTATCCTCAATCTATCCACCCAACCTTGTCATCGTGCTCGGGTACATGACAATTGGTATCTAGAGCCGTTCGATTAACTAATTTTGTTTTTCAATGGAGGTTGCGGATATGGACGAATCTTATCCAATGGAATGCAGAAATTGAATTATTATCACGAGAAGATTTATAGCTTGGGAAGATTTGAGTTGCGATGTGCAGGTTTTAGAGGGTGAATTTATTCGACCTCCTAAGGTGTTCGCATGGATGAATATTTTTCAAGAGAGCATAAAGGATATCTTAGCGATGGAGCGTAGGCTATGTCTTTGAGAATTCAAGGTGAAAGTCTTGAATTACTTGAATCGGTGGTTAAACAATTGAAGATGATGAAGACATATATCAATGACAACAGAATCAACTCATTGATGCGAGATTCGATGAGGGAGTTTCCTTTAAGAGCTCTTCAATTCCATCGAAGGAAGAAGATGATGATTGTCTCGATTTCGAATTGCTCGTCCCTTCGTTTTCTACTATGGAGAGGAAGAATCGTCGATGATGTGAATCTTGACCTAAAGAAGTTAGAGTCTGCGAGGGTAGCCGTGAGAAACTCCAAAGCTTGAAGGAGCTGGTCATTAGTCACAACAAGCGATGGGTAAAAAATTGTTTACCTCTTCTCTTTGATTTTAGTCAAACGATATTTGATCGTGGGAAGAAACTTGAAATTAAGAATGAGTTTCGATTTTGTTGGTGAATCTGTTTAGATACTTCTTTTGGGATTGTTCATCATGCGTTGATTTTACTTGATAGGTTCTATGGGAATTTGGTTTTTGAGCTAATTACAAGGCTTGGTTTATCCTTCGACTTTGATTTTTGGATATACTTGTTCTTCTTGTGTAAATGATGATGAAATTAGTGGTAATTGGAAGTTGTTTGTTAAAATTCCTGAGATTGTGGTTTGCCTATAATTTGAGCGTGACAAGATAATTTTCTCGTGCAAGTTAAAAAAAGTAAGGAATGTATCTTCATGATTATGAATTAACTTGTTGGATATGATCGTGGAAGGGTGTTGGATGTTTTTAACGGGTGTTTTACATTCTTGTCAGCTTCTAGATTTGGTGTTGACAATTACATCTTACATCTTTAGAGTGTTGAAGCGGTAAGAAGCACATAAATGGTATGTTCAAGTGCAACTTCAAGCTTTGCCTTATCGGGTGTTGCAACCCCTTGGTTCGTTGTGGTGTTGGTTTTGCTCGATATCGAAGGAGTTTATATGCCGTTAACTAAACTGTCTTCTCGGGTTAACCGATTCTTACATTCAATTGTTAGTCTTAATAACTTAATATGTGTCGTCGAGAGTGAGGGAGCTTCGCATCTGATCTTGAATTGACTAGTGCTGAAATTTTTTTGTTGTATCCACGATTGAGTTTGACTTGTGGTGCGAGATGATATACTTTTTCCTATTGCTTTAAAGGGTTTCCATGAGTTATTAATGCTTATTGTTGCTAGGCGAGGCGATGTCCCTACTTGGTGAATTGTTGGGGGTTAGTGCGATTGTACATGGGCATGCAATTATGCTCCCAAATATTTTCCCAGTTTCACTATCTGTCGATGCTCGTTTTGCAGTCCCAGAAGTGTGAGAGTTTGTTCACAATTCTTGAGATTTGGTTACTTATTACTTACTAATGTTTGAGCGGTAGTATGATGCAAGTAGGTATTATAATGGGAACTCGGATTTTAGTCGGTACTTGATTCTCAAAATCTTCTTGTGGGTAGGCTACTTGAGTGGAAGTTCGGATGGGTTCCACAGTTTTGTGGAGTGTAAGAATTGTTGGTTGGGTTGATACAAATTTCATCTAGGTGTTGTGTTCAGGACTTAAGTGGGATCGCATCCTCGAATTCAGTCCTCGTTCAGGTCTACGAGTTATACGGTCGAGAAGGCACAAGAAGGATTCGATAGACTACATGATAGTCTTGGGTGCATTTTTTAGAAGTACGATTTCTTACGTTTGTGGCTTCCTACGATCTATCATGGGGGTGCAGCAAAGCGCAACTTCCGAGTTTCTTCTTATCATGCTTGCTGCTACCCTTGGATGCTTGCGTTTCTCCCAATTACGCATGTTGTCGAATGTTGTTTGATCGAGGTAAAGTTGGTGAAACCATGCTGTGGACTTCTCATTCTACGCTGTTAGATACTACATGTGCGGTTGTCTTTCGGAGATAAGTGATAATTACTGTTGGGAAATGAATAATCATGGGTTTGTTTATATTGTTGCAAGTATCGAATGAATCGGAAAGTGTTGGCGGTGTTGTGTGGAATTTTCTGAAGGTGGAGTTTATTTTTATGGATTGCTTCATGAAGTTTCATGTTAGCAAATATGTTTTCCCACCCATAGGGATTTGAAATCTTCAAAATAATGGCGATTTTTCTTGCTTCCAAGAATATACTTTTGTGTTGATGCCCATACTTCCGGGGAGCTTAAATTTCTTAAGAGTGTCGTTCTACTGCTACATACATTATGCTCTACATGATTTATATGGCCTTTATCGATTCTCGAGTCAATCTTCTCAACCAATGAGATGGTTATTCAAACTAGTGTTTTATGGAAGAGTGGTGGGCGAGGCCTTACTTCCTTGTTATACACTTTCGACATGTGTTGGAAATGGTTCCTTCTTGAAATGGAAATCGTTCTCGACGAGGTCTATGGAGTGCCAACGAATGGTGGGGTATGATGAATCTTACATCAGTGGTGTGTCTCGTGAAAACATTCAGGTACTATGGGAAAGTGCCCTGTAAAATCATTCTTAGGTGTGATCAGGGTTGGAACTCGAGTACTGTGTCAGTTATGCTTGCCCGGAATGGAATTGATGTTCCTTAGCTTCAAACACCTCCACATACTTAATGGACGTATCTAGCCGAACTGTTCTTAGCATAACCAACTACTGATGAGATGGTGAAACTTCAAATTGCATTACATAGTTGGGGGTCTCCTCGAGATGGACAATTCAAGCACATTCTCGATACTAATATCGATCAAACTTGATGAGAATTCCTGACAGACTTTTCTTTTTATGGGAAGGTCCCAAGTTCATTTCACACTGAAGTTTTCAAGCACCTAAAGGTAAACAAAGTCAATACAAGTGGTACTTATAGGGATGCCTACTCTACGAGGATGTCGTGAAGTCAAGGGACCTATTATTTACTTTGGGGATCAACACTAAAGAGTTAACTCTGATGGTTCATTTTGCAAGAAGAATTATGACTATGCGACTCACATGTAGTCTCTGGTGGGCAATGGACATATCGGGTTGGTATAGGAACTTTATGGGCCTCACACAGGTTTTTAATGGCGTTGAGTGAATTTGGCTTCTCATGTGTCTGGGGGTGTGCGACAACTACTATTTATATCGTCGTCTACGCTCTCCAACTTTTGGGTGTTCCACTTAACTCTCATCCTTGAGGACAAGGATGTTTTCAAGGGGGGTGGAATGTCATGTTCTGGGATACCCCATATCGTAATTGTATCCTGTCTTTAGTAATAATGGTATTTAGTGTAATTAGTAGTGATAATTAGTAGTTAATTATAAGTGAACCGTGGGCTGCGATGTAACCACTGGAGCGTTGTGAGTTGTTGATGCTAGGGAAGGAAGGGGTAGCTTATAAGCGGGAATGAGTCTGTCATGAGGGTTATCAAATTATTAATCAAAACGAGAACTTTGTTCTTAGGGCGTGTTCATTAGAACCAGGAGAACTCGATTCTTCGGAATTGGGAGAGGTTTATCCTCAATCTATCCACCCAACCTTGTCATCGTACTCAGGTACATGACAGAATCCTACTGAACAATTTACATTTTCAATTTTTGAATTATCAGTGTAACCAGTATCCCAGCTCTGTTTTACAACAGGGTTACCATAGGGAAAGTTTATCAATGAATGCTTGAGGATGATCCTCCTTTTTCGAAAAAAAAAAAAAAAAGTTCTGGAAATAGGAGACATGTAAACTTCTCCTGCACAGTGCAAAACCGGAGTCTTGTTTTTTTTTTTTTTTTTTTGAATTCTTTTGTTTCTTTTTACTACCTCTGATAGTATTTTTTTGAAACAACGAAATAGAGAAGATGAAGATTTTGCATTATTTAAAAACTTGGGTTACAAAACGTGATTCCCTTTCACTATATAGGAGATACCAAAACAGATTTGGTTAGCTAATTAGTAATTACATCAAATAATCTCTCCTAACTAACCTATTACATAAATGCAAATATTTGCGTGTCTCCAATACTTGTACATACTTCTTCTTCTAATAAATTTCTCTCTTCCCTTCAAAAAAAACCACTGGGAGATTATTATGTGTTTGTAATCCGACTTTTATGGTCTCTGTAATTATTTTCTCTTTTTAACTTTAATTTTTCTTTTCAAACAAAAGAAAAGAAAGTAGAGTATCACGGGGTTGATTGAGCTTCAAACTTCGAAAATTTAGCTAGCATGCAACCATGATTATTTACTTACTATGTTTCTGGGGTTAATTCTTGGGGATAAAGCATTGGAACTAGAAAGTGTGATGGATTAGTCCATAATCAATAAAATCAAGCATATACGTTTACAAATTAATTTTCTTCTCTATGAATCAACGAAAATCTGAAAACCGTCGATATTGATGGCCGGATTTCAACTCATGGTCAATTGTTTTCAGATTAAATATTTCTGTAATCTCCATCTTATTCAAAATTTTGAAATAAAGAAGTGATCACATCACTTAATATACACTGGGGTTTTGAAACATCAGCTGCCTAACTACAATTAATATTTATTAATACAAAACTTGTAGATAACAGAGAGTTGAATGCTTGAATTAGCATTTTTGTTAATCAAGTGTATATACTTTATGTCCACACTAGTTCTCTTATTTATTACAGTTCAAGATGTAGGAGTAGAATCTCGCAACAGTAGTGTCCCAGCGAAGATTTAACCAACAAATGTTTACGAAGACCATTACAGACTATTTGAGGAATGACATAGAAGGTGACATCAATTGAGAACTCAACTGTCAAATAACAATATTCTTGTGTCTGAGGAGATTCTTCTTGAGCCTCTTCGGGATCGGCCTCCGCAGGAACAGTAGATCCAGAATTTTCAGAAGGTGCCATGTATGTGTTTAATCGAGTCTGTTAATCGAACAAATTTTCAGAAATTTTCTGAAATTTTGGAGAAGAAGATGAGACGAAGAGGGAGAGAGAAAGGTTTTTGGTTTTTAAAACTTTTAATTTTTTTTGTTTTGTTTAAGTAACCGTTTTAGGATTAATGAGTGAGTTAATTAGTGGGTAATGATTAATTAGTGGGAAGGTAGTTAATTAGGGAGATGGGTTAATTAGTGGGAAAATTTTAGGATTAGAATTTAATTAAGTGGAAGGGTAGTAATGTAATTTAAACTATATGAGGGTATTACAGTAACTTTAGCATCATTAGGACACCCCTTAGCAGTTTGCATTGGATGGCATCATAAGTCCGTATGCCCCAAAATTATCCTGTATGCCCCAAATTAGGATTCACCACAAATGTCCAAGTTACAAGCAGGCCCAGCCTTGGGCGAAGGCTAATTTTGGGTAGCAATCCAAGGGCCCAGCCAAAACGTTAGTAAGATTTAAGTATAATGGTAAGCGATTTCGCTTCACGAAACCCAACTACTATGATCTTGTTTGCTAGCGAAATCTCTCTACACTTTAAAATAGAAGATCACTATCATTGCAATAAAGCTGGGACACTATGTCGATGGCTTTGACCGATGATTTGTGCAGTGGCGGAGCCAGTGTGCAACAAGGGTGCGCAGTTGCGACCCCTCCACACTTGGCTTCCAAGCCTATTTCCCAAACCTAAATTTTTTTACAAGCCTAATTTTACATTTTTGCTACCCCTTATAGAATTTTGCTTTACCCTAATCTAGTTTCTAGCTTGGCCGCTGGATTTGTGGCCGACTTTGTTGAAGCATCCTTTCCACTAATTAATCAACCGAAAAAACAAAGCATATTTATGTACAATATCCTCTTCTCGGTGATATTATCCACTGGTTATGCCATCTTATCTATAGTCGTCGTTTCGAACAATGAAAAGAAGCACATTCTTTTCTCAATAAGCCAACGAAAATCGCTCTCGCTCTCTGATATAAGTTGGACCCAAAAGCATCATGTTCTAATCCTGGAAATGCAAGGCCCATCATGACGGTATTCTCGATGGTTCATGTATTGATATTTATATTGTGCCGCTTCAAACACGTAATGTGGAACTGGGCAATTCAATTGTATATTCTAATTAAACATCTCTGTTATCAAGGCCATCTTATTCAAAGTTAGGAAATATAGATAGTTGAATACTTGGATTAGTATTTTTGCTAATCAAGTGTATGAGGCAATGCTACTGAGAAGATGAACGTCGCGACCCATGTTTGTTATGTCCACGACACACTAGTCTTCTTCTTTAGAACTGTACTAGGACTCACTTGCCTGGATATAACTGTTAATTTTTGTTTACTCACCGTACAATGCATGTTTAGTTCCCGCATTTATACGCAGACAGCACATGCATACGCTTGGGCCTTGGCCATCAGGTTAGCAACATAATGAAAAATGGGAGAAGTCGTATACAGAGCCGACTCGGATTCTAAAAAGCCCCTGTGCAAACTTAGTCACGGGGCCGTTTTTTGTATGGTTGCAAAAAAAAATCCCCGAAAACATAGTACAACTTAAAACAATACCGTTTGTTATTACTAACTAGGAAAAACAAAAATATAATAATGAGCAAAATTCGAAAGATATGTATTTTATTTTCAAGAATCGAACCATGCGATTAAATCAGAAATTTAAGGGAAAATTGGAAAAATGCCCCAATACGGGTGCAATGTTGGGAATCTGCCCGACGTTTAAAAATTTGTTATAATTCTTAAGTCCTTAGACTCCTTGGTCGATAAACCTGTTTTTCTTGTTTGTATGTCGTGTTCTTAGGTGGAAACATCAGACCTTCTATTGCCGCATTAAACCTGAGTCACTTGTCATCGGCTTGGCTATAATTTCTGCCCGACTTTGTTGAAGTCTTCTTTTTTTTTAAAAACAAAACAAATAAAATTGTTGAAGTTTTTTCCATCAACAAACCTGAGTCACGTTCTGTCACTCTTGTATCGTTCTTTCAACATTTTACTATAAATAAGTTCATCCAATTTCAGAAGGGAACACACAATTTCAAGAAACCTAATAATTTCTCATTTTGCTTTCTATTTTCAAAAGCCAGTCCATAAGCTCCTTCACATAGCAATGGCATCCACTAAGAACTTGCTCTCTGTGCTATTGATGGCTTTTGTCCTCATGGCTGTAGTAAGTGAACTGGCAAATGCAAGTTCATTAACGGTATATCGTTTAGGAGGTTGCGGTGGCGAAAGTCAAACCTATAGTAATTGTGGATGCACAAACCTTTTGTATATGGGTGGTTACTCATTTTCTTACACTGGTCAAACTGCTAGAATGTACAACACAGGAAATTGTCTTGGTGGGGGCGTTTTTACTCTCACCGGTAATGCCCGTATGTGCAGCCCTGTTGGATGGAGGAGTATTAACATCCAGTGTTAAGTATTCAACTGTGGACTGGATGTCTCTACTATGAGACAGACATTATCTATGTGCGGGCGTTGCAAGTATACTTATGTGTGGTGATGATAACTATATCATTACATGCTTCCTAAATAAAAATAAAAGTCTTATGTAACTTGAATAAATTCGGGTATGACCCGTGCATTAACGATAATCTCTGGGTTGTTGTTATTGCAGACTGTTGCTTTATTAATGCGTTCGATGTTTGTCCAATAATAATAAACTTATCTTTTATATTTGATGTGGGTTGAGAGTTATAGTTTTCCCTCCGTCCCAAATTAGATGAGCTAGTTGGTTTTAAATTTTGTCCCACAATAGATGTGTTATTTCAGTAATCAAGGGGGTATTCTAAAACTACCATTTTAATTGATTATTGTTACCATAAGAAATATGTATAACTTGATAGCAGTGTTTATATTTGTTACGTAGGTGTTTTAAAATGCTTTTCAACGGTATAAAGTTTACGAAAAACCACGGTATAGTTTAAGAGATAAATCATTTCTAAGTTTTACTAGTTATTATACATAAGAGTATAATTGTAAAGAATACTTAAACATACTCCCCTTTCCTCCTTACCTTGAGAATTCTGCAAACTACAACTTGCTCATCTAATTTGGGACGGAGGGAGTATATTTTTATTTTGTAATATATTGTTTCAACATTTTTTCCCATAATCTCCATCAAATGTAATCCGGGAACTCGGCTTTCATGTTGTCTTCTATATTGACATAGTTAGGGAAACTTGACTATGCAATGACCTACAACGCTAGACGTACATATTATTGACTGCAACCATGGGTCATGGTTGATTGCTTATGAAGAATGTTAATTTTTGATCGAGGTAGTTATGATTTCTCGGTTAGCCAGACAATTAAGCTTAGTAGAAGAATTCTTCTTTTTTTCCAGTTCGTTTCCAATATCATTCGTAATTTTGGAAGTAGGGTGACCAAATGGCAGGTTATTCGATTTCACATAAAAGTAAAACTGAGTTGTATTCGATTTCACATAAAAGTAAAACTGAGTTTTATTCGATTTCACATAAAAGTAAAACTGAGTTGTATTCATTGGGATGTTTGCTAGTTTTAAAGAATTGTTTTCTATTGAGTTATATTCATCTTGCTACTACCCTTTTTTTTGTTTGTTTGTTGTTGATACGGAAAGAAAGTAATAACCGGGTGTTTGGAGGGCGTAATAGCTGCCGAAATCATTATTTTAATTAACCAAATCCTAGCTGTTTGGAGATGTGATAAAACAACTTTCAAGTTTTTTAGCTCTATAAAAATCTTATATAACTGAGAAATTCTTATGAGTTTGTAATCCGACTCTTGTGGCTTTTGTAATTAATTTCTCTTTTCAAATAAAATAAAAGAAAGTAGAGTACTATGGGGTGATCGAGCTTCAAACTCAAGCAAATATGATTATTCTAGGATCAAGCAAGAGAGAGGAGAGCACACGCGGAATCAAAAACTACTACATTGATAATTAAATTCGGTGTACAATTCTTATGGCTCAATAGCCTACTTATAATCTCACAAACTTGACGATCACTCAAAGCACTTTCCTAATAAAAAACAAACTCTAAATAAAGCACACATTCCTAACATAAACCAAACTCTAAATAGAACCGTTCTAGAATTCTCTAGAAACAAAAAGACTTTCCTAACTTCACCAATATCTTGGTTTAACTTCCAACATCCTCCCTTAAACCAAGATATCATTCAACAAGAATTCCGTAACCCTCTTCTACTCCTCATCTTCTTCCATTAATCGACGTCAACACGTTTTTGTCTTTTCTCATTTTCTATTCCTCTTATTCCATTGATAAACGTTAACACGTTCTTGTCTTTTCTAATCTTCAAAGAAACCACCAACAAACCCTTACTCCTTGATACTCAATTATAGCTTATCCCACTTTCATGATTCCAACGGAATTCCGTCATCATTATCCAATCAACAAACTCAATTCACACACCGCAGCACCGTCTGCAACTCAGTTAATAAACCAATCTTATTTTGCTTAACAACAATCATCCAACATCACAAACTTCTTTTCACATTCTTCTTTATCATTACTGCAATGATCCATCTCACCTCATTTGTTGATATTTCCCGGCATCATTGGAATTTACAAATCATGCGATTTTCACCCACTATTCTTGTATTCACTTCTCAAATTCCACACTGGAATTCACTTCACTTCTCTTCTCAAATCCCCACACTGGGATTGCTTCTCTTTTCACGATCACACCCTTGTGACGTCTCTTCTCTTCACTCTCTCATCACCTCCTGGTGATTACTTGTTCTTCACTACCTTATTGTTGTTTCTTCTTCTTCTCTTTTCTTCTTTGTTCAAGTCACGCTTGTTATAGTCGAAAACTTTCACACTTCTTTGTTCCACAATCTTGCCACGCATCTGCCTCAAACGTTACCTTTTTACAAAGTCTGCCACACTTTGTAGGTACTCCAAGTTTCTCTCACAAACTCTTGAACCACACTTTTGACACCAACATGTTTGAGCAAGAGAGGGGAGAGCACTTTTTCACTTTTTATTTGCTTAAACTCCAACATGCTACCATCCTCCCTTAAGCTCAAACATAACCTCCCAACATTCCTTGTCATTCTAAGTTTCTGAATTCGATCACCTTAATCAAACTGTACCAGTGCTCCTGACTGCAATACCAACTTTGATCTTCTGTTGCATGTATTTCGAATCCATAACTTAACCCTTTGAATCAACCACTTGATAGACGCATTTATGTGTCTATTTTGATCTCAATTCTCTGTAATGTTAGCACTCGATTTTGTACTTATTTGGTTATTTTATGTCTTTGTAGGTGTTTTTGGAGAAATAAGCTTTTGCGGCGAAATTGGCTCGAAAAGTGGTTTTTGCGCTCGTGGGAGAAGATTACTATACGGACTCCTCATTTGGATAAGGGGCACGTCAATTACTAAGGGGTACCCTCCTGCTATGTGCACCCCAGGGCATCCAAAGGCGTCTGCTAAAGGCACCCCATGAACGGATAAGGGGCAACCCATCTTCACCATTTAAACATGGATTTTGGCGGGAAAAGTTTCCTTGCACCTGCGATATTTTCCAGAGCAGAATTCGATGTGGTTTGTTGAGATTCAATCGCAAATATTAGTTGGGATGTACCTGTTGGAGCATAACAGGCCTGATGTATGTCATCTGATCGATCAGAGTTGGCTGCAGAGTCGTATTGAAGCAAAAGAGGAGAGGAAACTTTGCTCGGGTTTGTTTTAAGTTTTGGGCCAGTTGTAGGGAGATTCAATCACTGTATCTGCTTTGGATAAACTCGGTTGGGCTAAACAGGGATTTAATGGGTGTTCTAATCGAAAAACTTGGACCAGATCATCGGAGTTTGAGTTAAACAGGGTCTCGGGTTTTCTTGGTTTCACGGAAAAGAAAAAAAGAATATTTCCGGGAATATTGGTTATATATGGAATGTACGTGAAGGTATGGAGAAGATATTTCCCTAGAATTATTTCTATCAAGTTTGGACGGAGTTTAGGAAAGAATTGAACAAGGCAGAGACGTGTAGGAGAATAAAATGAGAAACAAAAGTCCGAGAATTTGGGAGGAGGAAAGTGGAAGATTTCTCGGGATTTTGGACCCTGTTACGTATAAAAAGGGTTGGTACGAGTCCTATAGAGGAACGGAGAGTCTGGGGGTCGATTGGAAGCTTCGAAAACTGCAGAGGAGTTGCAAGTCACAAAGAAGTGAAGAAGAAGAGAAAAGGTTGCGCACAACACTTGATGTCGTTAAGAAGAACACGAAGAAACAGGATTCGCGACAACAGTCTTAAATTCAACGACAGAGACAAACAACTATCGTTTTCTTTCACAGTCTTAAAAACCCGTAACAGCGACGCTTGTAACACCAATACAGCGTTACAAATCTCTGTTTTATACAATTTCTTCAATAAAACACCTATTTGAGCTATGGATTATTATTTTGTGCGTGTTTTTGATATGAGGAGCTAAACCCCATCACTGGGATGATGGAGGAAGCCAATTCTCATCACTGTGGTAACTTTATTTAATTCTTTTACGACTTTTGCATTAAAATAATTTGAATTATGATTTTAAATTAATTAGTTGTGATTTAGTTTGATGGGTTATGCTTAGCTTAGGTGTTTTGATAATCCATGCTTACCATTTACAATTAATGTTTTATAAAATCTACCTTGGCAAAGATTTAGAGTCAATAGTTATTGTTTTTGGAGTCATTATTGTCTAAGAATTAATAATTGAACCACGAGAAAGAAGTTTGGTGGAATCCTGAGTCCCAGTATCTCTCAACATTGTTAAAATATTTTCTTTGTTTCTAGTATTTTCTTTAATTAAGTCCTAAAATCAACAACTTCCCAAGTCCGAGCGAACGATACTCTACTTACCACAATTAAAACTACAATCACCACTCATCTTAAACTTCTTCAAAAATCAAATCTGCAATGCCTCTGACAGAAAACTGTCACACTTCCTCACTGTTATAAAACTTTTTGTCACGCCTACCGTCACAAACTGTGACACTTGCTTCTGTAACAACTCTTCTGCAACAGTTCTCCTACAACTGTGACACTAACCTTTGTAACACCCATACTGTTACTAACTTTGAATAACACTTTCTCACTTTTTTTTTTTTTTTTTTTTTTTTTTTTTTATGTTCCTGTCATAAACTCAAACCTCTTTTCTTTTGATCTCGCCTGAATCACAGGTATTTGTACTTCAATCATCCCATGGCAACGAAAATTCTCGCGACAGCAAACATACCAGAACCACCTTTTCTTCAAACAACATTCAATCTTATTACAACTTATGCTAGAGACCCCAAAATTCCTGAATCATTAATGTGAACACAAAAGTAACGATGGCACCATCGTGTCCACAAACAATATTCGTAATATAAGTAAAATCATAGGATTGATTGAAATACATATATAACATCGTACAAAAATTATATGGGAGACTCTGAGCCTTGGGTCTTGCCCTCATCTCGCATCATAGAAGAGTCTATGATAAGTTAAACGTTGCATGATGCACAAACTAAGAGATGATAGATGTTGAATGTAAATGAGACGATGATTTACGTGGTTCAACAATAAGGCCTACATCCACGGGAGTTCGGTTCTCACTATGTATTATATGGTGTTATAATGGGTAGTCAAATGACTCTCAGTAAGGAAGGATGATAGGAGGAAAGTAGATAAAACTCATAGTTACACTTACACTTTCTCTCTATTGAACTATAGTTCTCTCTCTCTAAAATTGGTCGACCCATTTTCTCATAGTGAGTTGGGGTATTTATAGGCTTCTTTTGTAGGTCCCCTTCTTCGAGTACAGCTGTCCTTATCGTCTTGGTTACTGCGTCTGCCCGATGATGCCTTCGTTCTGACCTAGCTTCCTCCAACGATATTATGCGGAAACGAAGATAGACCTTCTTCTCCATGAGATCTTTGACACATACCCTATGTCTGGGGTATTTAATGCGGGTGGTTGGGGAAGTCTGCACGCGTCAGTCGTCTGTCTGATGCCCCTGTCACATCCCTATTAGCGAGACTCATCCCATCCCTTGATCTTGGATCTTCCTCTGAATGAATTAAAGTAAATCTCTGGGTGTTCTATGGTACTTCACGGTAGCTTTCCCTTGTGGTGCCCCTTGATCCTTCGTCGTTGGATTGATTTGATGATGATTAGGTGTAGATGACAGATGCTTCGTAAGTGTTGGGACGTGGCATCATGTTTCGATGTCTAAGGGTTGTGTGCCTTCCACGTGTGGCTGATCTAACACGTGGCAGATGATGAATCATGTGTATACAATTGATTAATCACCATAAGCAAATCTTCTTCTGGTTTTTCGGCTTGATCTTTTAAACACAAGGCAGTCACCGAAAGAATCTCCCATCTCTCCGTCCATCATTACCAGTTCAAATCCTTGCTCCTGTTATTTTCTAAATTATGTCTCGAGTTTCAGAGAACACCAGTTAAACCCATCCCAACAAACCACAGACTCAACCTATCTCGACAGTCAACACGAACTCAACCTTTGAATGTATGTAATAACCCTAACCCTAAGCCGGTTCGATATTCGTCGCACACGACCCTTCGGACCTTAGTGAGCCTGCAATGGTCTCGGTTCCCTTACTCAAACTTCCTTGTTCCTTGAGAATTAATATTTTACTCAACTTCACAACCTGTGCGTGTAACACCCAACACTATCTCGAGCTTTATCTCAACCCAACATTCAAAGCTTTATCTTGAGCATCTCTGAAACAAAAAACTACAACAACTCTTTACAACTTCTGTTCTTCTCTTAAGCCTTTTGTTTTCGTCCCAGCAAAATAAAAAACAAAACTTTGCGCAGCAACCTTTTTTAATGAAAAAAAATTCTGTAACACCCAAAAAACTTATGAATCTTCTCTAACTCTATCTCCTTCTCCTCTCCTCTCCCTGCCTCACCTTATACCAAATGTAGGTAAATGGCTGAAAACATGAGGTGGTTTATACGGAGACTAATATCATCGCCCAAAGTTAAACTGATTTATATTGAATAACGTTATAATGTGGTCGAGCATAAATCTTCCTTCTTAAAGGCCTTGACAAATAAAGCTCTCACATTAAACGGTGATGAAACCCTCGCTTCTTATTGGCCTAGAAAGGCCTTTTCTAATGCAGAAGCTATGGTGAGGACACTTGGCATAACTCTACTGGTTGTAATAATTAAAATTTGGTTACAATTTGGATACATAAAATAATTAACTGTCCGTTAGTAATGGTGTTTAAAAAAAAAGTTGGTAGACAATACTTATATTAGAATTTAAACTTGAATTATTTAGTTACACCGTGTTTACACCTATACTTAACTGTACTTTTGTAAGGGTGGACAAAACTCACATCCAAACCGTTAAATAAATAAATAACGTGAAACTCTTAAAAAGGAAATCCTGTTAAAAAAAGGAAATCGTTGACACCAAAAAAATAAAAAGAAATCGTTTCAAATCAAGAATCTGTGCCAAAAAAAACAATTGGCTTTTCTTTACATATGATCTATTCTTACTAAAAATATTTATCGGCATTAACTTAAAAAAATTTACAATAAAAATTAATGTTCAAAAAAAAATACTAATTTTAAAAAAATTAGTTTTTTTTCCGTGATACTGCCCGTTTTCTTTTTTGGTGTAATCACAAGCCTGGGGAGTGTTTGGTATACACCTTATTTTTTGGTTCTTATTTTTTATTCTTATAAAGCTTAAGAATCAATAATATCGGAATATTGATTAAACCCTTCAATTATACCAAAGTATTCTTCAATACTCCTACACTTAACAATCTATCTAATGACTTGAAGGCCTAAATAAATAAAGCTCTTAGGTTAAACGGCGAGGTAACCCTCACATTCTATAGGTCAAAATCGGTCATTCGTAGTTTTTGTGAAACAATTTTTTTATGAGGACACTTGGCAACGTATAACTGGTTTAAAAATTACAAACTCAAAAGAAAAACTCAACCTACGGTGTTTGTAATTTTATGGAAATCCGAAAATCGAGTACATAAATGGGAAAAAACTCATATATTTCACACATATAATCTGCTTATACTGAAAAAGACTTTCCTCTCTAAGAAGACGAAACACACCTCAGATTTTTGAATATGGAACGAAAAAATTAGCATCAAAATATCAAGATAATGTCAATCTAATCAACATATCTCTCTTTCTCTTTTTATTTGTTTTCTTTTTGCTTTTCGGATTCATGTTTTGATTCTCTTTTATTTGTTATTGTCTCCTGTTTCTCCTTCTCTTATGATAGTTCTTGGTTTTCGTTTCTCTGTTTTTTTAAGGACTATGATTTACAGTTTTGCTTACCTTGTTAATGTCTCATTCTTCCTAATGTCTACTTAATCTTTTGCAGAGCCTCATCCTCGTTATACCATGGGGGGCATCCATTATTGGACCTGTCTTGTTCTCTTCCTCATTCAAACTCTATTGTCCCATTCAACAGCAGTATGCACATCATCTTCTTCGGCAGTTTTGCAGACCATCAAACTCATGATGGATTCTAACAGTATTTCCCAGTATTTTGCTATCGATCATGTTTATGAACACCTCACCTCAACTGGCTTTTGTTCACATACCGAATATCCAGATCTTCTTCACAGCGTCAACACACTCAGAAATTTGGAACCTAGGAAAATTCGAATTTTCAAAACCCATGATTGGCGGCATTATAACTGCAACACAGTAATTTCGCAGGAAAAACCAACCACAGTCAAGGCTTATATTAGGCATCAACAAGCTGTCAAAGAATCTCTCCTGCTAACCAAGTCAAAGTTATACGCTTTAAATGCCGTTTATTCGCCCATAATCTTGCCTGTTATAGACCTTATAATTTCCAGAGATTTGCGCTATCTTCCTATAACCAATTTTGGTATTTTTGTTGCTAATTTCACTCTTTATAACTCAAGAGAGAGAAGCCGTAGTAAAAAACCTCCTTTGTCTAGTATCTCTCATTATTCTCAAAGGAAAAAAATGTCTTCATCTTCAAATAACCCTGTAACTTCGATCACCAATCAGCTTCATAATGCAAACATCAGAAACAGCTCCTTGGCAAGATTAAGGCAATCGGTTGGTACAGTGAGAGCTTTATCAGCAGCTCAGGAAGAGCGAGGCTATTCGTTAATAGGGAAGGTTTTCAATGAAGATGCTCTAGAAACAGATGATGTTAGGAAGGAACTCAAATCACTCTGGAAGCCATACAAATTCAGAGAAATACGTGCTCTAGACAGAAACGTTTTTCTATTCAAGTTACAGACAAAGGAAAAGATGAATGCAGTGCTTAAGAAAAATCCGTGGAATGTTTGCAAGTCACACCTGAACCTTCACCCCTATGATGATGTTGTTCCTTTACAAGAATGGAAATTTACCCACTGTGAATGGACAGTTCAGTTTGAAAATTTATTACTTGAACATCACTCTATATAAGTAATCAATGAAGCTTTAATTGAACTTGGTCCAAAGATCTCGACTGATCCACCAAATTGCAGACCTTCATATGGGAGTATGATATCTGCCAGAATCAAAATAGACTTAAGCAAGCCGCTGTTTAGAGGTGGTTGGTGGAATACAAGAGCTGGAGGAGTTACCTGGGTAAGATATCACTGGGAGCGTCAACCTCATAACTTATGTCCTCACTGTTGGACTATAAATCACAACCAAGAGGAATGTGTTAATGTTGCGCATGACTTGAAGATTCGAAGATACACAAATGAAGAATATATCAAATATATTCATGGCTTGGCTGAGGAATTTGGGGTTGAAATCTGTAACCTCGATCTATTGATACAAAAAATTTGTGAAGCTAGCAAGAAACAAAACCTAGAAGGCCAAAGAGATCCAGAAGTAATGAAGATGTTGAGGATGACTTTTCTGAGGTTCTGCAGAACAATAATTCTCCTAATATGCAAAATACTATCAAAAATCCTTCTTCTGTTGAGTTCGATGGAATGGAGCATGATTTATTAGAGGAGGGGGAGAATATCGTCAAGGAGCACCCCCAGGTGATGGATGAGGCTGTTGCTGCTCGCTCTACTCTGGTATCCTCTTTTCCTTATTTTTCCTTCTCTAGCTATTTTCTTACTCAGCACGTTTTTTGTACGTATCATCTGGGCAGTCAGATTCATCCTAATCTTATTCTCCACTGTTTTTTCAGTATGAAAATCCTTAGTTGGAACTGTCAAGGGTTTTTAGGTAAAGACACTAGAGATCACCTTCTTTACCTTACCAATCTCCATCATCCTGCTATTATCTTCATCTGCGAAACTAAGATAAATGACAATAGAATCTTAAAGTTGTCTAATTGTCTAGGTATGCCTAACAAATCCTTTGATCCGTCTATTGGCCTAGCAGGTGGCCTTCTTTTACTTTGGAAGGATGGTTTCTCGCTAAACATTCTTCACCAAGATGATAAAAATTTTCATACTCGTATTGTTAATGACCCTAGCAGAGGAGATTGACTTGGAAGGATGGTTTCTCGCTAAACTTCTGTTTATGGTTCACCCTATAATCATGAAAAAGAAGCTCAATGGTCATTCATAAAGAATCTTGATAGATCTAGTAATAGACCATGGGTTGTTATTGGCGATCTAAACATCACTTTTACTCCCAATGATAGAAACACATTCTGTAATAACATAACGTCTCCTGAGGTTTTAGATATTATTAAAGAAGCAGACCTTAGCGATTTAGGGTTTAGTGGAAAACCATTTACTTGTACTAGCAATAAA